>JANIWU010000033.1:0-112776 GCA_030705145.1 Hagleromyces aurorensis | reverse complement strand
CTTCACCCTCGCGATAACGCTAGCTGATTTTACCGAATACCGGATAAAATCTACATTACACGACAACGTGATATTCACGTGCATAATGATCGCGAACATCCTGCAGGGCCGACAATATAAGCGTATAAAGGCCAAATGTGGGCGGGCCGCCTACAATTGTTCGCTGGGGGTGTAAACAACTGCGGTTTTGCCACCCTGCTTGAAGACATGGGCAAGGATGTCGTGGTCCTGCATGACACCGAAGCCGTCCTTGTCGAGCTCCATCTGCGCGATCTCGATGATATCGTCGATGCGCTCTTTGCCGACGCCTGTGGACTCGATGAGCTCGTTGTTTTGGTCAAACGACAGGGTGCCGATTGCGTTTGGGATAACCTGATCTAGTGTCTTGGGCATGGTGGATCTCTTTTTATGAGTGCGAAACGATGAAGAATAAACTGGTGAAGTCTGATTTGGCTGTTTCTTGGGGTCTTCGCTTCATCCTGCGATGGCGACCCTTGGACTCTGCGGAGCCGGACTATATATATACCAATGCGTCGCTCGCTCCAAGGGAAGAAAACATGCATCCCTGAAGGAGCGTACAGATTGCATCCCTGTGAAAGCGCCTCTGTTTAGTCCTGTTATGCTGCTATAAACGGCCCCTTCGCCCCAGAACACCGCCGGCGCGGTGCATTGTGCCGAGAGGTCTGGAACCCATCTCGGATGCTAGGGATGAGGTGGTGCCGTTTGAGCCGCGGGAACCGCAACGGGGGACGCCCTGGAGGGAATTATGAGCGAGGGCGGGTACGCTATTGATCAGAATAACACCCCTGGGTACAATCTTCCTTCACTGCCATTTCGTCCTCTCAGCCCCCTCACTCTGGTTGTACTGTCTTCCAACCCTGCCACTGCGTATTGCGCGCTGGGCTCCCTCGGCGTAATGCACGCGCAATGCGCGCGCCTGAGCAGAATCGAAATATCAACAAAAAGCACGCCCTGTTAATTGAAACAACAAGAAGCCAGCGACAAACGAGCGTGGCAAGAAAACTGGAACGTGGACCTTTTTTCTGCACAACTGTTTCGAAAGCCCAGAAAGCAGTGCACTCCGCCGCGTGGGTGGTTTTCGTTGTGCCGACCCTACCTGCATTTTCCTGCTGCTCAAGGGAGCGGGGCCACAGCCTGGATATTTTAAGGAACACCAAATAGCAAACCCCATCGAAAAGTGTGGGTTAAGGGAGCCTTTGGCCACATAGCACAAGAAATCACTGAGTGATGGCCCTGCATAGTGTGCTCGCCGCTGTGCTGGTGCCATTCGCCTCGTACGCAACCATCAACCGTTACTTCTCTTTTAAACTGCATAGAAACACGTATCCCGTTACACTGGCAATCCTATTCGCAAACATGGCCATACTGCTGGCAACTGCATATCTGCTGCCGCTAGACTTGTTCCAGACTGCAAGGGCCCGAGAGTCGGGGCAGGACGGCGCCCACCGCAACGGTACAGAGCCCTCCCAGAGCGACTCTCCGCAGCTTCATAGCCTCCAGGACGTCAAAAGCGGCACCAGCTACCGGCATGCCTGGCTGTTTGTGTACTGGGTTGAGTTCGTGCTCTGCTGGTTTGTCATACCGGTTGTCATATCGTACATCGGACTCAAGTACGCGGTCCCAAAGCTGGACTTCGACTCCAGGGCACAGTACGTGCGCCAGAGAGTTGTTAAGTCGGTTTACCAAAACCTCAAATTCTATCTTTTTAGTCTACTGGGGCTTGTCATCGGGCTGATATACCTGATGGCCTCCACTGGCCACGGTCTGAACGAGTTCAAGCCGCTGCTGATTTCCCTAGCACACCTGTACTCATTGAGCTACACCCTTATTCTGCTCTCATCGGGACTGATACTCCTACCCACAAATCTTTTCAACCACGGCAGACTACCGACAGACGAGACCAACAACAGGCTTTTCATTGAGCTAAGCAAGGCAAATGACGACCTGAACGATGCTCAGCTGAACATGCTCGAAAATGCGGGCAAAATTTTGAGAGCAAAGGAGTCATTGACCGGCGACGTAGGTTTCAATGAAATGTTGAACCAATGCAAGCTAGAAGTCCAGTCTGTGCTGAATGAACTGAAATTGACTATTACGGGATCCCCATCTGAAAACACTACACTCGAGAAACTCAATTCCCACTACAATAAGTTTACCACTCACTACTACAATTACCTGTATGACCAGACAAAGTCCAATGCGATCGTTCACACACTAGCACAGTCACAGGCAGAACCTGTGTCAACATTTGCAAGGACGTCAAGCTCATCGTTCATAGTCATCAGAAGAGGTTTGACCATAGTCGCAGCCGCTCTTTCAATTGCACTATCAGCAGTAGTATTATTTTTGGAAATAGTTCCCGTTGCATGGGGCCACAAATGGCTCTTCACCAAAAACAGTGCTACCAACTTTATAGTATCATTTGTGGTTTTTGGATATAATATTCTGGTGTCGCTTTATGCCATGAGTAAATTCAAATTTCACAACTTCCATCTGATTGCAAATGGCCAGAGTAATCCTAGCAATGCCCTATATTATTCGCTCTACTCAAGCAGATTGCTGTTTCCTCTCTGTTTCAACTTGATGGTGTTATTGCCACATCCAGATAAAACGAGCGGATCCGTTCTTCTAAAAAGCAGTTTTGAATTAACGCTATATGACGATTTGGCGGTCATACCACTGGTGAATTACCTTAACAAATACCTACCAGTTTTGTTCATGATTTTTGTACCTCTGAGCTACAAATTTGACCTCAAGCAGAAGATTTTGCTGAAGGTTCTGGGCGAAGAGTACTATTATCAATTCTTTGGAATGATGATGTACGAACCAGTTGCAAATCGTAGTTCGAGTAACCTGGACACGGATGAAGCAGTGTTCAATGACTTTGGCGAAAGCGGAAGCCGGACAAGACTTGACGAGGACTACGAATTTTCGCTTCAGGATGGTAGACATCTTTTCGAGAGGGCCTCAAGTGTTTTCAGTATGTCTGGAGGAACTGCAAGTAATGCAAATGAGACACCTGTCAGAAACAACGTATCGTATCTATAGATAGTCCATAGATATAAAGATTCTTTATATGATCCAATCTGATTTTAATTTTAGTTGAAGACTTTCCAGTCCTTATGTACTTTTAATGAATATTATCTACAAAATGCAAAATGTTATCTTCGATTCCTCTGTCTAGGGTAACGGCTCACTGCTAGTACTCAATCTGTTCAAATGTAAATATACATCTGTTCCAAAACCTTCCATTGAAATCAATTTCAAGTCGCCCCCAAAATATCTGGCGTAGAGTCTACTCAATGCCAGACCATATCCATATCCTGCCATTGGTGCTACTAGAGCCCCATTTCCTTGCTCCATATTAGGATCACTTGCAGAGTTCTCATTTTTAATTAGCTGATTTTGCTCATCATCCGACATTGTTGTATAAAGGTATGTCCAGACAAGTGGGAGACTCGATCTCGCAATTCCACCTCCCTGATCGGATATTTTAACAGTAATGTCCTCAGAGCCCTCGCTTATGATTACTTTCACGGAGGGAAACGTCAGGTCATACACATCAGTATTGGGATGTAGCTCAATTTGCTTCTCTACTGTAGCTCGCAGGGCGTTTTTCAGAGTCTCAACTAGCATATGGATCAAATGGCCAGGCACATACATGAATCTGATATTTGGTGGGGAATCTGCATTACTGGAGACCTGATCTGAACTGTTCTTGTGGTTTAATGGGAAACAAAGTAGGTCAACTTGAGGGGCTTCAAACAGTCCGTAATGCTCTCGGCAAATGTACCTTGCAGAGTCTATGGCGTCCTCGGCAATGTACGTAATATTCGTTTGTGTACAGATGATTCCGACGAAACTGTTGTTATCGAATTGATCCACTTGGCTAGACAGACTGCTAACGTTTTGCAGCGACCTGTGTAATAACTCCAAATGTTGTCCAATCAACATTCTAATTCCTATACGACTCAGATAGAACCTATCCAAGAACGATTGAAGAGAGTCATCTATTACATTCTGTTGGCAGGTCTTCTTCCACTTCAGCACACCCTTAGCTAGAGTCACGACAGTGGCATCGTGGCGCTGCTTGATGTTTTTCAACACTTTGTACAAGTCTGAGTTGAACATCAGAATGTCCTTGGGCCAGAACTGATACACGTCCTGTGATTTATTCCACTTTTCCATCGTGTCCTTGGGCAGGGCCATGTAGTATTTCTTGGGCAAAATCGGCTTGCCCTTGTGATGTGGAGTAGGCTCTGTGTTTCGACTTCCGTTGCTTGGCCTTCTGGAAGATTTTGGAACAATCAATCCGTCGTCAATAAATAGCGACGGTTCATACTCATGCTCTGATTCGACGGTGTTGCTATGGAGTTCGCTCGCCGAGTACAACATTTCGATGATGTTCTCCACCGCCTGCTTCTCCTGGAAGGAGGAAGGCTCCAGATCCCCGTAAAGCATCTGGTACAGTTTGCCGTTTTTGGTGTTAAGGTCCGTTTTGAACTCATACAGCTCTTGGAAGGACTTGGTGTACCAGTTTCTGACTTCGACAACGTCTGATATTTTGTTGAGGCCGTTTGGCAAGCTTTCAAGTTCCTTGATCCTGTGGGCCAGCCGTATTGGCAGTTCTTGCAGCACAAAACAGGAGGCCTTGAACATGATGCCTGCTGAGGGATGTGGCCCGAACTGACACATCTGCCTCAGCGAGACAGATGTCTGCGGCAGCTCCGAGTAGTGCCATATTCTATTGAGCAGCCCGCTACTAAATTTGACTTTGTTCATGCTAAAAAACGGCTTGTTGCAAGGAAACCAAGCCAGACGTTCCCCGGCGTCACTGACAGGCTACTGGCTGATGGAAAGGTGAACGGAATGTATCTCTCGTGTTCTTCTCGAGCGAGGATAAAACCGAAGCCCGAAACCGCTCAATCAGCTTTTTCTGACTGTAAGCAGCTGCCAAAAGTACCAATCTTAGAGGGATATCCTTTTTTTAAAATTTGTCTTCGAGACGATGATCTCGACGTCGCTGCCCGGGAGAATCCTATTATCTGAGCTCGCAGGGCGATCGTGTATGCGCGTTCTCCAATGTCTATTTTTCAACTGGAAAGGTTAGGCTAGATGAATATCCACTCCTAATTGTAAATGCCTGTTGTTTTCGAAACTCGATCTTCTACCGGCTTTTATTTTCTGTCTTTTATATATCTTTCCCTAATCGCTCTCACACTTCTGCATGCTGATCGGCCCCCGGATTAAAGGCTGTGTTTACCTGGATACAAGAGCCTGCATAATATGCATAACGCCAGACTGCGAAAAAGACGGCGTTCGCTAAACACGATAGTAAACACCAGAGGTAAAACAATCTGTAAAACCATCAACAAGGCCAGATAAAAGAGCAGATAGCCTGCGTTCCCCAAATGAAACACTTTGGCGATGGAATTGAGGACGTTCTGGGCTTAGTTTACGTTGCGGCGTGGTCCGTATCCATGTACCCACCCATCCTGCTCAATTGGCGGAGAAAATCGTCAAGCGCAATATCAATGGACTTCGTGAGCCTGAATTGCGTGGGATACTTTTATCTGATGCTGTCGGTCACCATCCAGTACTTCATGTGGATCCCTGAGGCGGCCGGCACCGAGGAGGTGACCAAACCGAAGATCTCTTCGTTCGACCTGTGGTATTGCTACCACGGCATGCTGCTGAATCTGGTGCTTCTGTCGCAGGTGGTGTGGGGTGAGAGGCTGTGGGCGTTCAGACTCGAGCGCCGAGGAAAGATGAAGCCCGTGTACCACAGGCTGCTGTTTCTCTCCGTCTCGGTGTTCGCCCTTATTTCGGCGTTGTTCATAGTATCGAACAACAAGGTCGGCTGGAACAACGCCGAGACGCTCTCCTACTGCAACAAGCTATTTGTGCTCAAGATCTCGATGTCACTCGTCAAGTACATCCCGCAGACACTGCACAACTACGAGCGCAAGTCGATGGCGGGCTTTTCAATTCAGGGCGTGCTGCTCGATCTTATTGGCGGATTTGCCTCGATGGCGCAGTTACTCATACAGCTCGCCAAAGACCAAGGGCTGAGTATCTCAGTTCTTCTGGCGAATTTTGGCAAGATCGGCCTGGCCATAGTTACACTGAGTTTCAACTTCATCTTCATCTCCCAATGGCTCATCTACAATGCAACGGCCGTGCCGATGCTGGACAAAGAGGAGAGTATATTGTGAAGCTCAAAGGCTGATGTCTCTACTAGAAGGCCCAATCTACAATCGACACACTGGGACACTTTATGATACACTTTGATACATTGCATTTCCATTCTACTAATATTAATGACATCGTAACTTAAATTTAGGACAAGATACATAAAAGTTGTGTATGTTAAAGTAATGAAAAGATATAAAAAAGTACTGTTATAAGAGAAGTAATGATCCGACCGTGTTCGGAATTTCAGGCTCCTATCCACTCCCCATCCATTTAGTGACACCACGCTGGAGACAACTGAGGACTTCCATACCGGTCTTGCTTCAATTACTGCTCTGGCTCGTTGGAATCGTTTCGCTCAATTGCAACTCGTTGGCTTTCCGGTTCTACTCCAACCCCTGATAGAGATATATTGAAAGTTCTTAGTAATAGAAATGCAAGGTAACAACTGAATAAAAAATCATCGATAAATCTGTTTTTCTCCAATGCTTACTAGATAAGTTCCTTAAACAAACGCGTCTGTTAATTATTCGTTCACATCCAAACACTCTGAACGGAACTTATACTTCTTTTTCGTCACAAAGACATCGGTCAAGGCATCGTCATCAACAAACCAAGCTACACGACCTGCGGCACCTTCGTTAACAATACTACTAGGCAGGCCCTTCTCGGGTCTTTCCATGATCGTCTTGATAACTGGTGCCTTTGTAGCACCTTCGACCACGAAGGTAACTCTGTGGGAATGGCATATGACGGGGATCGTCAACGATATTCTGTTCGACGGACCGCTGGGCGCGTTCACCACGGGCACAACCCAGGCGAGTTTTTCACGCAGGTTTTCCTGGAAATTTGGAAACAACGATGCAATGTGGCCGTCTGGCGCACAACCCAGCAGAAACAAGTCAAACATCGGTAGTTTGACGGAGTCCCTACCGGCAAAACCACGGATCAGGACTTTCTCGTAGTCGTCTGCACACTCCTGGGGGTCGTCAATCAAATCTTCGTTTATGTGAAAAACGTTCGGTTTGCCAAACTTCTCGGTGTCAATCATGTCAAAAATCTTTCTCTTGGCGAGCCCGTAGTTGCTGTCTGGTGAGTCGAAGGGCACCAGTCTCTCGTCAGCAAAATAAATATCCCACTTGCCCCACTGGACGTCCGCTCTTTTCAACAGGCCCTCATGGAGCACCTGGATAAGAGAACCACCCGAAAGTGCTATCTTAAACCTGAGCTCTTTCTTGGGCTTCTTGGAGCTGGACCCACTCGTTGTAGAGTCACGTGAGTTGACATGTATATTCAGGCTCTTTGTGCTGGGAGTCCTGCCGACCTCTTTGCTCTCCGTAACGCAGCTGCTCAGACTGGTGCTGGAGTTCTTCTTATCCTTGGGGTCCTTGTTCAACGCGTTGTTCTGCGCAGAGATGACATGGTCTGCAACAGCCTCTGCAACACCTGAAAATTCGTGGAAGGCGTACACCCTTGGCACGGTCGTTGTCATGTCGCCTGCAAACTCTAAAGCGTTTCTAAAAACTGTTCTGCTCTATCACTGGAGCCAATATTTTTTCTAAACAACTGGGCACTTGAAGATTCAAATCTGTTAACCTATAAGCGGTATCTTTAAAAAATTTTCCCTTTAGTTAGTGCTTATTTTCCCCTTACTGTTCTTGGAATATATAGCCTTATTATACAAATTTTTTGTAATATTCTCTATTTGGGCTTAGTTTCGTCCTTTCGAAAAGCTTCTTTTCTTCCAACAGTCACTCTAAAAGATTTGAACTTTCAACACACTCCACCGTGGGTCTATCTATTCCTTTATGTACAATGGTTGCCTCTATTAGCTCTTTATGTGTTTATATGTACAGTTGGAATAGTAATCTATTCTAAATAATTTTTGCTCCTTTTTATTCTAATGTACCCTAGTACGGCTTTTCTGGGGGACCCAGATAACGCTCCGCTCTAGGACCCGTGGAAAAGCGGCGTAATAGTGCATTTCAGGAAGCAGTAGGCCCACACGTAACTGGCACCCGCCATTTCACACGAATACCTGCAATGCACTTTCAAGCTTTGCGTACATCTCTTCAAGCTCTCCCTCCAAAGTGCTGAGAACAGTAATTGCGCCTCCGGCACCGATACTCCAGTTACCCCCATTGTCGTAGCTGTACATGCAGCGGATGTTGACAGACCAATCTGAATTATCGTTGACTGACCAGTAACCGGTGACACCGCTGTAGATGCCGCGGACACCGCCGCGCCCAGTAGCATTGAGGAACGTCTCCAATTGGCTCTGAAGCATCTCGACGGTGATCTTCTTGGGCGCGCCCGTCATGGACCCCGCTGGCAGAGAATGCTTGAGAAGATCCAGACCGCTGAATCGATTGTCCTTTGCAGAGAGACCATAGGCCTTAACCACACTCACCAACTGGTACACGGTGGCGTATTCCTCGACTTTCATGAACTCCTCGACCCGGACGTCGCGCAGCAACTCGTACAGATCGTGGCGGATCAGGTCCAAAATCATCAGGTTCTCGCCAAACTCCTTCGGCGTCCTCAGGATGCCAGCAGCCTTCGCCAGCGTCATCTCGGGACCTTTCTTCACCGTGCCTTTGATTGGTCTCAGCTCGCACGAGTCTTTACTCCACTTCAAAAATCTCTCAGGCGAGGTGCTCAACAAACAGAGCACATTCTCATCATTGTCTAATATGTCTCTAAATTCAAAGAAACTGGCAAATGGAGCAGGGTTGCGCTGGATCAACGTTTGGAAAATCCTCCATGGCTCTATCTTCCGAGAGGGAGTTATGGAGGTTTGCGTCGTGAGACAGATTTCATAACTGTCGCCTCTATGCATTATTTCTTGGCACTTCTTGAAAGAGTTCTTGTATTCTTCCTTAGACGGCATCTTTATGTCAAAAGTCACGTCGTTTGGCAGCTCACGATCCCATTGGAGGTCGATGAGTGGTTGATGAAGGATAGCGGAGGTACTAAGCATGTCCATTATTTCTGGTGGAAAATTCTGCCCTAGAGAAATGACAAACAATTCTCCTTTGACGTGATCGACCAGAATGCAATTTTCGATATAGACTAGTTTTGCATCTGGAATAACGCTTTGATCAGGGTCTATACCGTTGTGAACGTTGTATCCCATCTCATACCCCAATATACCAACAAGCCCGCCAATGAAAGGTAGCTCTTCAAGGTTGGGGATTAACCTTTCCTTCATGAACTCACCTATAGTGGTCCAAAAATCTGCCTTGTCTTCGTTCCATATTTTCAAATAAGGTAAGTCAACTTCAGCATTGCTTCGCAGTTGCTCCTTGAAGTGCTTTATGGTGATATTCTCATCCTGCCAATTGTGCACAGTCGTCCTATGAAGTTGATCGTAGTGGGTAAACACCCTGGAATTACGATTCGGAATCGCTATTATAGAGTATTCTCCTCTTTTGGGGTTGATAGTTGCGGATGACATGACAAAGTTAGGTAGGTCAATCGCGTCTGCTATTGCCAGTACCAGCTTTGGATCTTTTGTCGTGCTAAACTTTTTACAGAAAATGTCATCTCTGGCTGCTGGCTGAGCCGGCTTCTCGTATATACAGTTCTTGTCAATTGTCCGGTCAAGTTTGGATATAACAGCATTGAAGGAATTACTGTCACTCTCTAGCAGCTTCATTTTTAAATTATGTCTTCCGTTACTCAAATTCGTCTCTGTCGCTGTTTTCATAAAGTTGTTGATAAGAATACCACCAAATTCGGAGCAACAGGACTCAGGGTGATATTGAACACCATACCAGGGCCTACCTTTAATACTTCCTGCCATTAGAACCTTTGTGTTATTATCTTCAGTATAGGCCAGAGGAATGAAGATATCGGAAGTCCGTGATACGTGCAGTGAATGGTAACGGACACATTTAAAATTACTTGGATAACCGTCAAAAAGACCACACTGTTGGGCAAGATCACCTAATACAACATCGTATACCTGCCCATGTCGAATGTCCTTTAGTTCCTCCACATGGCAGCCGTTGGCGTTGCTCATCGCTTGAAACCCCAAACAGATTCCCAAAACCGGGATATTCTTAGTTAGCTCTCCAAAAAGACTAGAAATGATTCCAACATCCTTAGAGCCATTTACTGGATTACCAGGGCCAGGTCCAACAATAACACAATCAAAATACTGGAGATACTTATCTAACTCTTTGATATCTGTAAAAGTGTCGTTGTGAATCGTAGTCACGTGCACTGTATTTCCGTTAGTTCCACATTGCTGTTCGATCAATCGAACCAAATTGTAAGTAAATGAATCATAAGAATCAATGAATAACGCATGGAACACGTCCATTCCTGTCCTTGCCGTCTTTCAACCTGGTTTTAGTAAAAGACCGCTGTTTCAGCATATTCTGAAGATCTACAAATACGTTAAGAACTTAAATTTTCTGTTTATCATTCACCGGTCACGTTTTTTGGCGATAATGTAATAGATGCCCTGTTATATAAACTCAGAGGGCTTCGTATATTGAACATTGGTTAAA
The DNA here is from genome assembly GCA_030705145.1 of Hagleromyces aurorensis. NCBI lineage: Eukaryota > Fungi > Ascomycota > Saccharomycetes > Saccharomycetales > Saccharomycetaceae > Hagleromyces > Hagleromyces aurorensis. Next base: position 102,046 of record JANIWU010000033.1, on the reverse strand, counting down.
CATCATATCCACAACTTAATAATTATTCTCCTCATAAGGTGAAATAAAAGCTTTGAAGATAATATTTTCCTGCTGAAAACTGACCCCGTCAATATGATAGAAGTTCTTATTAATGACAGACTGGGAAAAAAGATCAAGGTAAAATGTCTTTCTGAGGACACTGTGGGAGATTTCAAAAAAGTCCTTTCCCTACAAATTGGAACACAACCAAATAAAATTGTCCTCCAAAAGGGTGGCTCAGTGTTGAAGGACCACATATCGCTGGATGACTACGAAATACACGACGGCACAAATTTAGAGTTATACTACCAGTAAAATACATTGATACAGACAGACAATAAGCTGCCCAAAAAAATCACAGAATTGAAAATAAGTATAGATGTACGAGGGTGCAACATATGGTACAATTGGAAGCCAAATAAAGCAAGCGAACATTCTATAAGAAATACTCAATGCGCCTGTTCGAGGCAGACTTTATTTGGTAGGCGTCAGAAAACATGTCGACATTCTGACCATTCATTTCCCCTGCAACAGAATCTTGTGTTTCTTCAAAATATTCATTGATGACTTTCGCATTCATCACGTTCGAGTTTTCATTAAGGGATTTGTTTTCCGGTGCCTCCTCAAAGACGTTGAAATAGAAATCATGTTTGCTGTAAAGCTCTAGGATCGACGCTTTATTTCCGCACCGGTAACAGTAATTGGGAGCCGACCAAACAGTTGTCACCAGACCATTGAAATATACTTGATAACCTTCGTTGCAGAGCTGGTGCGCACGATATATCCTGTCCATGTTGTTGCTGTGAAGAAACTTTTCAACCACGTATCTCCCAAAAGTGTAACCTGCACCCCTTGGTGAGACCTGAAATTGCTGAGAAGATTCGCCATAAAACTCGTCGCGGCGTCCCAAACTCCCTGAGCTGTTATTTTCCTCGGGGTCAGACCACACTAAGTCAGCCATGGCACCATCGTGTGGAATTTCTCTGAATCTATCAATGATTTTTATCTGATCAATGGTTTGGACATTTGGAGACAATCCACCGTGAACGCAGAATATCTCATCATCAATGATACAACAGAGCACGAGGTAATCAAAAAAGTCTGTGAGATAGTGCCACACCTTAGAACTGCCTCCGTATTTATTTAGACATTCTGTGTAAAACCCATAGCTCTGCGTGATCTGCCGTGACTCGTGGTTTCCTCTCAGTAGATGTATTCTATTGGGGTATCGAAGTTTCAGAACGATGAGAAGCATTATAGTTTCAACGCTGTATAGACCACGATCAACATAATCCCCCATGAAAAGGTAATTTGTGTCGGGAACAGAACCACCAATTTGAAATATTTCTAACAAATCATGAAACTGCCCATGAATATCCCCTACTACGGTCACCGGTGTTTGAATATGAACAACATTGGACTCCTTTACTAGCATTTCCTTCAATTTGAAGCACAGCGCTCTGACTGTAACCTCGGGCAGAAGTAGTCCCTTGTAGAGTCTTTCCAAACATTCGTCCAACTCCATTATGACTTAAAATTCATACTCCGTAAGACCCTCACACACTCTTAGTTATCTGGGTTTCAATTACGGGTGTCTTACACCTTTTATTCAATGATGTCCAGATTTTCAACAGTGTTTATTACGGGCATCTTTTAATTACCAATTATAATAGTAGGAAAGGTTAGTTGGCCAGAAAAGATAAAACAAAAAGGAGAAATATTTGACAGAAAACCGGTTAGAAAAGTTTAAAAATAAGATCTAGAGTAAGGATTAGCCTAAAATATATTAATGAGTACAATTTCAGTAGTTCAAGGTTTTGTAACCTACAAAACCAAGGTTACTGGTGGCAAAGTATTATACGACATTTTACCGGAGATTCTAAACCATTTCAAAATAGAGGATGACAATGTTAAAAACTGGTATTTGGTACACAATGGAAAACCTTTAGCTCTAGACCTACCTATTAGACTTTTAAACCTTCCCTCAGGTGCTAAATTGGAATTGAAGGAGTCCTCTAAAGGTAACAATATTAGCAGCACTTCAAGTCATAGTACCATCAAAGTGAAATTTATAATTACCGGCATGGGCACTGTGGTGAAAAGCGTAGAATCAGGTGCTGATCTTCAATCCACTATCCAAGAAGTTTTAAAGGAAAATAATTACGATTTCCCAATTGATGACGCAGATGTTCAGATTTTAACCAGAAAAATGAAATTTTGTGACCTGGTAAACAAGACATTGGCAAGTTTGGGGATTAATAGTGCCACATCTATCAAGCTAACGGCTCAGACATCTATCGAGCCCGTATTAAAAGAATCAAAACAAGAAGAAGACAGTAGTGCTGATCTCAAAGTTCAAGTTTCTCAAGATAGAGTCGAAAACGAGGAAGTTATCCTGAATCATGAACTTCACAAAGTAGATGCATACAGACCGCCCAAAGAATCCTTGATTTCCCATATATCTGTAGAGGAAGAGGATTACGAGATGACAGTAGATCTGGCGAGAAAATATCAGCAACTACTTTCCAAAAAAACTGGCTCACTAGGCGGCCCTTTGATGACGAAGAGAATGAAGGAACAACAGCAAATTTCCAGGACAAAAATAATACAAGAATGCTTGATCAGAATAAGATTCCCAGATAGAAATCACCTCGAAGTTAATTTTGGTGCAGATGAAACGATGAAGAATGTATATAATATTGTTTTCGAGGCCTTGGCTGATAAAAGTATAGTATTTCATTTAAGTCAATCACATCCACATAAAATTTTGGAAAATAACAATTCTGATAGACTACATTCTGATTTGGGGTTTGGTACAAAAACATTGCTGATTTTCGAAACCAATAACCCACCTCCTTACTTGAAACCGGATATTTTAGAAGGGGCCTCTGATCTCAGTAATGCTGGAGATGTCAAGAAAAACATCGAATCAGATTCTAAGATGGATGATACGCATGATTCTGACAACAAAATTGAAGATCTTAAATTTAGTGACAAAGGACAAGGAAAACTAAATACAACGGCCCATCGGACTTCCAAGCCAATTGGCAATATCCCGAAATGGTTGAAATTAAGTAAGAAATAAATTACAAGTTTCAAATATATCTATATGCATTAATATTTACAATTTAGTTTGGTTTTAGTTTTGCCCAATTTTTAGTATTATTTTTGACGAGATCAATCCACTCGTCTAATGCGTCTCGTTTTAGTCCCACTTGCTCTAGCATATCCTTCACATCCAAGAATTCATTATCATTCTCAAATTTGAACTTGTGCAAGTACAATATTTGTAGAATATTTCGGTCCAAGATGTTCATTTTCTTGTTAACATTAAAAAGTGTTTTGTACTTCTCAATCTTTTCTTTCGCTAAAATGTTGATCTTTTCTGCTTCTTGAGTGCTTTCTATCAAAGATTTTTTGGCACACAGATAATATTCTCGATCAATCCCCACTTGAAGAAAGGAGGCAAATACTGTAATTATTTTATTACCATGATATTCACTCAATAGTAGTAAAACTGCAGGAAATGCAGACCAGTCTCTATTCCTAATGAATGCTTTTTGAATATAATAACTCATATTCTGTTTAGGTAAAATATTATCTGACTGGGTCATTAACACCAAAACATCTCTAACTGAATATTGCGGGTGAATCTTAATATTCGCACTTATGGTTTTTGAATCGTGCTTCCACGCTGCGTAATTTGATTTCTTATTCAACCGTTCGAGTTCTTTATTGACCACTTTGTAATAGCTAATGTACGTTTTCAATATTTCTGCATATAGCGGTCTTGTCAGAGTTCTTCTATTATAGAGTGATGACTGAATTCTGTCAGTTTCAACATTTTCAATTTTTCTGCTTTCTAAAAGTTTGTTTATTATCTCAAAGCAGTTCGAGAAATTCTTCGTCTCCCTGTAAAACATCAACAGTCTAGAAAGAAATATAGAATTTGGTTCAACATTGCTTTCATTCATTCTGGTAATAATGTTTCCAACCTTCTTTGATATCTCTTCCGTCTTTCTAGCTTTTAATTTTATATGTAGATTTTTGTAATATTGAATGAACTCTCCGTAATGGTGAGCTGACACCTCAGGGAAAAATTGTTTCCCCATCTTCTCTGGGTGCTTAGCCGCGATTTGGTTAGCAAGTTCCATTTTTTCCAAAATCTTCAATGCTTTCATTTCTTGATTACTACCCAGTAAAACTTTGAGAAGTATCTTAAACTCTTTGGCAACATACGGTCCAATTAATTTCTTGCCATCTTTTGCCAAAAACTTTTCAAATATAGCTTGAATAAGTTCAGTAATAAATGAATTTGATGCTAATGCTGATAAATTTTTGAACAGAAACTCCCTACCAATTAACCTCGTATATTTGTCATTGATATCATCGTATGCCTTTTCCAGTGAATCCAATTTCTCCTTTGAATCTAAATCTGATATGTGAGAAGTTAAGCTTAGTTTTAGCCCATCAATATTATTCAAAAAGTTAAGTTTCAATCTCAAAATAAGGAACTTGAAATCATCAGTTTCAAGACCAGGAGTTACGATGTACCTTGCCAACAATTTTTCCACATCCTTGACATTACGCGTATACAAATAATACTCCATGATTTTGTTAAAAGTCTCATTACTGGGGGATTCTTTTTGATTGAGAAACTCATTCGCTTCATCTTCAGATTGAAAGGTAAGTCTTGGCTCCCTGTCTGATTTTTTTTCATTTATGCACCCATAATTCTCTACAACCTCCAAAAACCTATCAGTTAAGCTATCTGCGAAAGCCTTATCGTTGATATACAAAGACTTCTTTATTGCTAAGGTTAAAACCCTAGGTGCAATATATGGCGCATCCCCAAATATCAAGTCTGTTTCTACGAGTATCTTCTTGAATTTCGTTAGATAGTTTCCTCTTAGTGCTACCATCATTCCCATTTCATACCACCAGCGTTGCTTTATCTTATATTTACCTGACTCAAAAAGTGCGAAGGCTTTCCGGTAAAATCCATAATTTATCAGTGAATCTATATAAAATGATTCATTAACTGGATCCATTCGCACCTTGTCAAGTGAGTAAAGCAAGTTAGCGGAAAGAAAGATACCTTTTTTTTTCCTACCTTCAAATGGAATTGTCTTCGAAATTTCAAACGCACTCACAATTTGGTCAAGTGAAACGAGACCTTTTTTCTGTACGTCGTCCTTGTTCAAATCTTTTAGCATCTGAAAAAGCAAATCTATATTCCTCAAATATATGAGATTTGGATCTTTAATTGCTGCATTGAGTTCATTAGTTTTAAAAATTTCTTTAAAAACAGCATCTTCCAAATCTTTCTCTGTATCGATATTCTGAAGATCTTCTTTATTTATCTTATCCAAACGACCCTGGTTGATCTCCATTAGTTTTTCAGTTCCAAGACTTTCTAATCGACTAATTTCCAGTTCACTCTCCTTCAATACATACTGAAATATAATTTTAAACTTAAGGGTGTGATCTGATTTAGCATTCTTGAGCTCGGCTTGTAATTTGTTGTAGTTCTTTGTACTACTTCTAAAATCCCTGTTTGAATAGTTGAAATAGTGAACTAAAATATTCTCGACAGATTTAACATAATCGTGTTTTTCAAATTCCAAGTTAGTTAATGGAAAGGATGGTTCTTCTATTTTCGATATTGAACTTCTGACATCGTTTATAACCTTCGGCAGGCTAGATGGAAAGCTTGTTAGTTGCTTTTGAGCGGTTCCCACAGTTCTATGTCTATAATGCCTTATCGGAAATCGTACTAATTTATGCAAACCGTTATTACACATTTGATACATCTTGACGATTGTCTTTCATAAAGCTTTGTCTGGTGAAGATATCTTTTTTGGCTTTGCGATGAGTTCTTTTTTCGTTTTAGCATTCCACTTGTATTAGTGGAAAATAGCAACTCGAGATACAGTTGAATTATGGAAAATGATGCAAATATTTATTTTAAACTATAAAATGTAATGCTCCTAATCAGTATAATATTACAGAAATATAACAAAAAATAAATTAATGTTTAAAATTGATGCCGACTTGGGGTTGAGAAAGACCTGTTCTCAAAGACGATATTTTCATTTCCGTTTACCACTCTTTAAACGGCCTTCAAAACCTGCTCTCTTTTTGGGTATAGCCTTTCCTGTAAATTTCCTTTTCATCTTCACTTGCTTTGACTTCTTTTTACCTTTATTATCCTTCCTGATTTGCAAATTTTCTTCTCTTCTCTTTTGTCTATCAGCAACATTTGTTGCAACAGTCCGTTGACGATCTCTCCATTCAACTGCTGACTTCCGTTTCTTGGCTTCTTTCTTCTTGAGCGATTTACGAAGCAATTTTTCATCATCTTTTAACTTCACACCCTCTGCATTCAGCATGACAGTTTTCCACTTCTCCTTTTCAAGGTGTTTTATCTGATCCAGTTCATCTTTACCCTCCAATTTCATCTTTTTAGCCTCCAGAAGTTTCAAATGCGATTTAATATCATTAGCTGCTGGTCCCTTCCGTTTTCCAGCTTTTCTCAATCTCTGTAAATCTGATGTGGTTCTGTCACCGTCGTCAAACACAATATTTTGGAACATAAGACTGTCTGTCAGTTCATCATCATCCATCTTGGCTTTCTTTCTAGGTTGACTGCTGTCTGTATCGTATTCGGAGTCACTATTACTTGCCTCACTCTCCACAAATTCGATCTTCTCCATTGTTTTCTTCTTTTCTGATCTCACCTTCCTCTGAGCCAGTAAAGCATCTCTAGAAATTGGCGCACCGTCTACCTTGGTTCCAGGAGCTTTCCTCTTCTCCTTCATTTGTTGAATTCTGGATTGCAACTTCGAACGTAGCGCCTCCAAATTTTTCTGCTTTTGAATTTTAGTATCTTCACTTTCCTCGGACTTTGTTTTAGTCGTAGACTCTTTAGTTTCGATAGCATTCCCGTCATCATCGAAAACAACATCAATTTGATCGTTGTCGTTGTCGTCTGCCTCTTCGTCTTCGTTCGTTTCCCTATCTAGATACATCTGGGGCGCATCGAGAGTGGACTCCTCTGATTCTGAATCTTCGATCTTCCGTTTTAAGGACTCTTTCACCGTCGACTTTTCAATCGTATCTTGCTTGGCTAAAGCCTGCAATTTCATCTTCTCACCCGGTAAAACGATTGGCTTGGCATCCATCTCTCTCTGCCTCATAACTTCCAAGGCACTGGACGCTTCATTGTTTTGCAACTCGGGATTAAGCTTCTTCTTCTTATCTTCTTTGGTTTGAGTTTTCGTTTTCTTCTTGGCCTTCCACTGCTCTTGTGTTTGGTCGTCGAAATAGTACTTTGCTGGTATTAACGCCAACAGACCTTCAAATGCATTGGAATTTTCCCGCAAACGCTCCTCCAAGGAGTTACTCATGGTTTTGGCTACTGGTACAACAAACAAGACCAACTATCTCACTCTTCTGGAAAATAGTCGAAGGGTACTTCTTGTAACTGTGATGCGATGAGCTTATATCTAACTAAAATTTTTCCAGATGATGCACGTGACCTTGGAACGGAGAATTAGTTATTTAATAGAAATCAGCGAGCACAGCAACATCTGAGAGGGAGAGTGTCGTTTTAAACTCCTCAGGAAGACGGTTTATACAAATTATTGTCAACCCCTGTACGTTGTAGATAATATCTTAACTGTGGAAAGTGCTACTAATTTCAAGGATGGTATTTTTGCAAGACTACCAATAGAAAAACCGCTGCTTCACCCCGATTGCGGCACACAATATGAAAGTATTAAAGCAGCAGCTTTACAAGATCTAGTATCGGCACATTTTTCTAGCCTAGAGGTTGCCTAGGAAGGAATTGGTACATACGGCTCCAAGTAAGAGAGCTTTAAGAGTACTTTACGACAATGCAGGCGGCTTACATTCTCTGTTTATTTCAAGACAGTACTGTACATAAATCCCCCGAACACACATCTAAAACCCGGAATAAAATTTTTGCAGTACCAGAAGAGCCAATCTGCGAGGATACTACGTTTACAATCCCCGACTCACTTCTTCAACGGTATCCAAATCGGGTGGCTGTTACTTGACGCGATCGTACGTATCCTCAGAACATAATAAAATAGTCCGCCAAAGAGTGCCTCCATATCTGCTCTACTCAAGGAACTAAGTACTGCATCTACTGGATCGTCTTAGTTTTAGCCTCGATGGGCACTGGAACTTGTACTCACGAACTGTCCATCCTGTCATTTTGCAAGCGAGTACTTGTCATACATAAAACAACTAACAATCGCATTATCTCACTAATTACTTTGCGATTTTGGTCAAATAGTCAAAAAGGGAACAATACCTCAATCTTGCACTCTTGGGCGATAGAGACCTTTAGCTTCCCTGATATTCAATGGCCCAGACCTAAGCTCATCTCGCACATCGGCTAAATCAATATGCGGGTAATTTGAAAATTTTTCGCACGACGCGCGAAGGCCGCATACTACAGCAGTCGTCGACGCTTAATATCTTAGGTATATATATACATCACTTAAGTGTAACTTTTGGAGGTCTCTCTAAGACAACTTGAAAGGTCAATTGGATTGATCTTAAAAAACACCGTATCAATTCCCCAAAATGTCCTTAGGTACTTTGTTTGTTAGACCTACTCCAAGAGTGTTTCTCTTGGAAGCTATTGCTGCCGAATACAAGCTTGATTTCAAGGTTGTCGACGCCAGCACCTCTGAAGAGTATGCTGCTAACTTTCCTTTGAATAAGATTCCAACTTTGCTTGGTCCAAAGGGTGAAAATTTGATGGAAGTTATGGCTATTGCAAAATACTGTATGCTACTATTTTTTTATGAATGAATTTGCCAGATTAATGTGGCCCAAGAGGATAATGATGAGAACTTTTTCTATTTTCAGTTATCCCTGTCTGAATGGGAATATTCTTTTCAAGAATATAGGTAACAAAAATCATATGTCGATAAATCAACTCTGATATTCTATCTTGAGTCACATTATGTTCAAAGTCTGGTGCGAATTCAACAGATATTATAAAAGACCGTTTACTAACAAGCCCACAGTTATTGAATCCACAAATGACGAGGAATTGGTTGCTTCTTTGTACGGTAAGACCATCATGGAAAGAGCTTTGGTTGAAAAATGGTTGTCTGCCACCAACAGTGACATGGTTACTGCCTTCCTCAAGGTGTTCGGCCCTGTCACTGGTAAAATCCCATACAACAAGAAGATGGTCGAGTCTGGACAAAAAGACATCGATATCTTTGCTGATATTTTTGAAAGAAGATTGAAGGAGTACACTTACCTAGTCAGCGAGAGAGTCACCATGGCTGATTACTTGGGCTTTGTTGCCTGGGCTTTTGCCATGTCGACTGTTGTCGGCCCAGAATTCAGAGCTAAGCACAGATACCTGGTTAGATGGATGAACACTATTCAAGCTACTCCACTAATGCAACACAAGTATGCTGACTGGAAGCCAGCTGAGAAGGCTTTGGAATACGTCCCACCAAAGAAGGAGAAGAAGGAAACTAAGGCCGAGAAACCAAAGAAGAAGGAAGAGCAAAAGCCAAAGAAAGAGGAAGAGTCAGCTGAGCCTACAGAGACAGCTAAGAAGCCAAAGCATCCTTTGGAACTACTTGGTAAGTCCACCTTCGTCTTGGACGAATGGAAAAGAAAGTACTCCAACGAAGACACTGTTCCAGTTGCTCTACCATGGTTCTGGGAGCACTTCAACGCTGAAGAGTACTCTCTATGGAAGGTCGCTTACAAGTATAACGATGAGTTGACTCTGACTTTCATGTCCAACAACTTGATTGGTGGCTTTATCAACAGATTGTCTGCTTCTACCAAGTACATGTTTGGTTGTTTGGTTGTCTACGGTGAGAACAACAACAATGGTATCATTGGTGCCGTTATGGTTAGAGGCCAAGACAATGTTCCAGCTTTCGACGTAGCTCCAGACTGGGAATCATACAGTTACGAGAAGTTGGACCCAACTAAGGCAGAGGACAAGGAGTTTGTTAACAATATGTGGTCCTGGGAGAAGCCTGTTGTTATCAACGGCGAATCTAAAGAGATTGCCGATGGTAAGGTTTTGAAATAGATAATTTACTATTACAATATAATATAAACTCTGTATTAGTTAATTAGTTCTAAAGGTTTTACGATATATGATCTACGAATGCTGGTGTATACATTGTGCGGGATGCTTGGCAACACTTCAGAAGGAGTTAACTGGAAAATTCATCAAGGTTTGACTTGGCTATTTTAAGGTCACCTTCGGTGCCAAAAAAATTCAAGTCATATTTGATTATTCAAAGGTTCTGTACCGACTAACGCTAAAATTAAGTAATGCCTGAGATTATTTAGACGTAAACTGTTTTACGTCTTTCCATAATTTAAGGTTTTTCTCAGCATAATCCTTCATATATTTCGAAAAGTGCTGCATGATGAGCTCTAAATCTTTAGAGTTTTGCTGAAAAAAGAGCTTCAGTTGTTCATCTTTGATCACTTTGACAATTACCAGCATATCGTCTTCACAGACTTCAAGGGCTGTTTGTAAATCATTTATGTCTTTCTTCAAACTTGCGATAGTTGTTGGGACATCAGCATCTTGGTAATTAACTGAATCTTTGACTATGCTGGCAATTTTATTAAACCCACTAAAGAATTTACCTCCATAAGTATTTGAAGAAGGTCGTTTCAAATTAACTTGATGACTTTTCGCTGCCTCTGTTTCAATAGTTATATCCAAATTTTTGTAATCTGTTTCATGTTTAGCTAACTTATCCAATTGTGCTTTCTTTGTTATTAGTTCTTTCTTAATTAGATCTATTTGTAATATCTTCAATTTACCAAATCGTATAAGTTCTCTTGCCGAACCTGTGGATTGGACACATTCATTTAAGTGTTCATTTACGTTGTAATAAAGCTTACCAACCAAATCTTCCATCAATATCGATGATTCGTCAAATGCATTACTGAAGTATGTCAATTCTTCATTTAGCTCAGCTCCAGAGCTGGGATTATTAGCAAATGCAGCATAACCTTCTGCAAGATCTTTCATTAATTGTTTCATGTCATGTACATTTTTTGTTATGCGTCTGTTATACTTATACAATCCGTTATCCAGCAATGATTCGTATGCCTTATATTCTTGTTCAAGTTTATGGAAGTCTTCTCTTCCATTTCTTTTATCAGCTTTTCCACTTCCATCTTTTCCGCTTGTGATCAATGCAGCATTTGGCGGTATCGGTAGAGATGAATGGATTCGAGTATTATTTGTTGGATCTAGCGGATTACATTGTAAAGCACTCTTAGGCAGGGAAGATATTGTTGCTGAGCTATTGACAAAATCACACCAGTTTCGATTATTTGGATCTAAAAAGTCTGTAATAATAGATGTGTTCGTTATTTCTCCATTCAGAAGTAATTTATTCAAGAAGCCTGTTAACATCCTTATTCTGTGTCGTATCAATCTCTCATCATTATCACTAACTGATCCATTTATAACTGAAAGTGCTAAATCCACGGAACCAGCCGTTTCGGAGGGCAATAAATAATTAGATTTTGAGCCTGCTATCGATTTACTGTAAGTTTTGATTGTTTGCTTCTCAGGAATTGGAGGAAGCAGTGTCATTGGAAATAGTTTTGTAAGGATATTTCTTAGACTCTCGAAATCACTATACCGGCGACGAACGATGTTATCACCAAATCTTATTGTGTAGGCAACATAATTACGACCTTGTCCTTCTGATACTTTGTTTGCTTCTAATATAATAACTTTTGAATACTTTGGAGCTTTCGTAGTTTGCGAATGTCTCCTATTCTGTGTTTGAACTACCTCGGCTGATTGGGTTTCAACAATGTTAATGTCTCCTTGAATCTTGCTATTTCCATCATCATCATCATCATTATTATTATTATTATTATTATTATTATTTTTCTTGGAGATTTGCTGTTCACTACTGTTAGTAGGGTTGATAGCTAATCGTTCATCATCTTGGTTTTTATAAGCAAGATTAGGGTTTTCAATGGCATCCTTTTTATGTTTTCCAGCCTTCCCTGATTTGCCGAGAGGAGAAGGAGACTTTGAGGGCTTCCCTTTTTTGCTATTTTTATTACCATTCTTCTTGGAGCTCTTTCCCTTCTCATCATTCGACTGCATTCTATTTTCATCCTTCTCACTGGGGTTTCCAGTTAGCTCACTATCGGTAACCGATACAAACGGGTTATTGGTCTCACTAATTGTTGTATGCATTTCAGATTCTTTCTCAATTTCATTTAGTTGTTCTTCAACACCTTTATCTGGCTTTGAGAATGCCGAATTGCTGTCGTTCAAAGTCGCATTTCCTGGCCGCTTGTCTCCAGAGTTGTCTTTGTCAGTATTCTGCTCCGGCGGAAGTTCTGTACTCTTCAAATTGGTTTCTTCCATGAAATTTACTTCAGATGCTGCTCCACTAACTTCAGTCAATGTAACTTTGTCAAATTTATTTTCTATATGTGACGCGCTTTCACTGATGGATGAGCGAACGGTTTCATTAGCCTTCTTTTCGTTTTCTTTCTCTGTCATTTCCTCAACTCAAGCAAATCAAAAGGAGAAAATAATGGCAAACGCAAACAAATCAAAATATTCAGTTTCAAGTCTCTTGGAATCGTTGCATTGCCTATACTTCTAGTCATTAGGTTTAACCTGTTTTATGATCATAGGGGTTTGATCTTTACACTTCCAACCAAACTGTGTAGATATTCAGCCAGAATATCTCACGTGATGGTTTGCTTCATGATCACTCCATACGGTGTTGGCATAGACACAACGTCGAGAATATTTACTATATAAACCAGTATCTGAATAGACAATATTCAGATACTACTCCTCCTAAAAGAGGACAAGTTATAATTCACGTCTAAGACTTAACTTCACCCTCGCGATAACGCTAGCTGATTTTACCGAATACCGGATAAAATCTACAACTGAATATCACATGATAACGGCATGATACATTTCTACAGCAATGACGTCAAAAAAGATCCAGCATATTCAACCAAAATACAACTCATAATCTTAATTTCTAAAATTATTTAACTAGGTATTGAAAAAAGCACTAAGAATTGCAAAGATCTCCAATATCAATTTTAGTCTTACATATTAAGAGTAGAAATCTAGAGTCTTTAAAGCTCCTTATATATATTTCGACCAAGCTATCTATTCTTTTTCAAAGAAGTCTACGGTTTTTTGATGAGGGTTTGAACCATTTTGACAATCGTGGGAAAGGAAAATAAAGAAACAACAGAATGATATGACCAATGGAGCATTTTCAATAAATTTCTACATAAATATAAAGAATTTGATCAGAATCTTACTTGTGAAATTGTCTCTCTTTCAAGCCTACCTTTATATATTAGACTACTCTTCGTTGGTAATGATAGTTATGGTTCTTGCTGAAAAAGAAGCTCATCACTTTACTCTGTGAAGAAATGAAGTACCAAGTTCTACTAAATATACATCCTTTTAGTTCTCTAAGGTCATGTTGAATCCTGACATGAGTTCTGAGATTCAGTCAAGGGAAGCAATTGCAGAAACTTTTCCACCTGAAGAACAAGTTAAGGTACTGATCGAGTTTGTCAAAAATGGTCTTTTCGAACAATCATTGGAATTGATCACCATTGGGTCAATGAATATTCCACAGGAGAGTTTATTTTGGGACATGTTTATCAATAAAATCGAAAATATGCTAATGGAATCTTGTAAAAATTTAACAGGTGAGGATGAACTAACAACGGAAATATTTTTAAACAATGATTCTAACATACGTTGTGCGGCTAAAATAGTTGCAAAAATAGATGATATGTGGAAGCATATTTCACTGTGGTTCTACAAACAGTTAAATGCACAATTGATTAATTCGAATGTTGCAATTCCAAATTTTGAGAAACTTCAAGATTTGAAAAAGGAAACTTTTGAAATAGAGATTCACGAAGATAGTGTTCGCTGTATTCTTGTTTCATTGAAATTTTTAGAAATAATATGTTCTTTATTTGGAGAACAGAACTCCAAGCGTGCTCCCCAATTAGATCAGATATTGGTATATCTCTTGCATTCTAATGATGAACAAATAGGAACTGCCATAGGAAAACTTATGAGATGGAGATGTACAGAAATTGTAGAACTATGCAAATGTGATGAATCGTTTGACAGTTTTGTATGGAAGAGTGAAAGAATACTATTAAATAAGAAAAAGAATAATTGGAGTATAAGAAATGGATATACTTTCATACTTCGGTTTTTAATGCTTGGAGAATTTACCTCAGCAACAGCTGAATTTGTACAGACGCAAGAATTTTGGACACATGTACAGGATATGCTCAATTCTGAAATTCACGAATTCAGAAAATTTGGAGTTTCTATTTTAGGTTTAACGGTTCGCATTCTATCTCAAATGTCTTTAAATTTTGACAATGAATTATTCAGCTGGAACTCAGGGAAATCGCTTATTTTAACTGCGTCCTGGAAAAATTTTGCAACTTTGTATGAGATCATTGCTCTTGATACATCATTGAATCAGATCGAGGATGCATCTAACGGGATCTTGGATTTGTTTGATGATTCCAATATTCCATGGAGCTGGGGAGTTCTTTTGTTTTCAACTGGGTTATCAGCATCTATGGAGAGTGTCAGAAAATGTGTATTGACATTAGTATTGAAGGTTAAAAATGCATCGATATTCGAAAGCAATCTACTTAATTTAAAAAGCATCATTTTTCCAGTATTATTAAAGGCCCCATATTTTGTTACAAATGGAAAGGAGTGCACTTATGGAGACCAAATTTCAAATTTTGTTTACAATTTGGTTAAAGGCAGCGATAACAAATTAACTATTTTCAATTTAGTTCTCGAGGTATTGATTGATAATTATTCGACATTTGATCCCGCTAGAATATACGTGGCATTCGGTTTGCTAAAATTTTTGAAAAGTACTAAAAAGAGAATATTGAGTTTGGAACAACTAGCTCTCATCCAAGAATTATTTAAATTTGAATGTGAAGAGGAGATTTTTGACTTGTCATTGCAAACCACTTATCTTAGATATCTTCTGTATGTCGATGACACGGTTAGTGTCATCGATTGGGTCAATACTATAACTTCTCAAATAGTTACGATGAAAAACGACTATAAACGCTTTATTCCTTTATTAGACAGCTTCAGAGATTTTGCCGTCATTAATTTTGATCAAGAGGAAACTCAAAGTATGCTCCAAATTAATAGTCCAGATAATTTAACTTTTGAAGTGGTTGCGTATTTGATTTTTAACGGGAAGCATGAAGAAGTTGATAGCCATTTCATATATGAATACATTAAAACTGGAGAAACAGATGACATAATAACTGATGCCGTTTATCAATATTTATTAAAACAATTTGCAAGTCCAGCCTTTATTGAGAATATACCGGAAGTAGGTTTTATTCCTCAATATCCGGGATTGACAGTTAGTATGTGGAAAAATATAGACCTGCGAATATTGTACAACACATTGTTTTTGGATTTTCAACTTGGAGGTTTTCTGCTCTTTGTGAACTCCTTTGAGAAAACTATTCATAACAATATTGAAGTGATTGAACCTTCCTTTGATGAACTCTGCAAACTCTACAATATAATTAAAAAATACTTTTCAGAGGGAGCTGATAAAGGAAATTATAAGATAAAAGATAATGTTTATGCAAATTTTTGGAAGTTGGTTACAAATTCATTACAAGTTACCGCCATTGAAAAAAATAATTATCAATCTGAGGGAAACCAACTTCGCCATTTGATTAAAATTTTAAACGACAATGTAATATCAGATAATGGTAACTATGAAGGAAATGTAGGTGTGACAAATGTTTGTATATTCATTTTGGATCATTACATAACTGAAAATGAATTGCGCAACAAGACCACAAACGAATATATTGAGAACATTTTTGCTGTGTTAGACTCCTTATGGCTAAATGTTAGCGAAGAAAGGCTTGTACTCAAACAAAAAGAGCTGTATTTAAGACTAATTGAGACTATATTTCATTCAAACAATCTTCTTTATGCCCTAAATCACTCAAACTTTGCACAAGTATTAGAGAAGTACGGAAAAGAATATATCAGCCAAGCATATACCCGCAGATCAATTTTACCCACACTTGCCCTGGCTATTTGCAAGTTTCAAAAATTATTTCAAAACGAAATTAGCCTGAGTCATAACATTACCTGGTTAACCGAAGTTATTATCAGTTGCTTTACTCAAATTCAACTCCCAGTCAGTCTGTTTAAAATCAAGCCTGTTATTGCAGGGTTATTTGATACCGAAATTGGGACTTACAAACAATTTCCAAAAGGAGTGTACTATCATGTATATGGTACCGAAGAGATCTCCGCTCAAATTTATTTAATTGAAGGACTTATATCGTCTTTACCTAGCACCAAGCTAGAATTTCTAAAGGAGGTCATTAATCATTCAAATGTGTTGCTTGCCTTAAAACCTACAGATGGAGTTGAAGAATACCAAAGAATACTGAAATGGCAGTTATTAACATTGTGTATGAATAAAATTCCTTCGGAAGAACTGTGTGATATTGTTAGGACTAAAATCTTGCCATCCCTTATCACAGAGTCATCCCCTTTAGTAAGATTGTACAAAGAGTGGATAATAGCCCATGCAATGTTTATTTTGCACTCTGATTTCGAAGAAAATGATATCGAAGATTCCCTCTTTGAGCTTGCATCGGACAACACCAAGCCCATTTTGTCTGTCAGTGCAGAAAAGATTTGTTACTTGGCATTGAAAGCAATTTACAAGACAGGTCAGACTAAGGAGAGTACCCAAAGACTGTTAAACAGATTTATCAAATTACTCCTTCCAAATGCAACTTCTAGTAAGCCACTAATAAGACATTTTTCGAATTCTTTGATGCTTTCCTTCAAACCTTACTTTGAACCTTATGTAGAGAATGATTGTTTGCGGGATGTCATTACTCAATTATACCTGAACTCAAAAAGGTCGGAGATTACAGGTCAATATAGGACCGGAGATGCCAATACCTGGGAAATACACGAGGATTTCAACTTAACTAACATATTTGGAGGCTTAATACGGAAAGTCACAGACCATATTACTTTTTATATTGAATCGGATAAGTTTAAGATGTATATGACTTCTAATGATGGTTTGAACATTAAAATTGGCAGCGATGAGGAAAATCTTTGGTTGAGGAATAGAAATGAGGAAAAACTAAATACTAATAAAGTTGAAGCTAAAGGAGCTATGAATGTTGTGCAAACAAAGAGTGGTGCTTGGGAAACGGTTATGAACATTGATAATGAAAGTGCAGAAGGTAATGTTACTCGTTCTGAACTAATCGTTGTCGCATCTTTAGTCGACAAACCTCCTAATTTAGGTGGTATTTGTAGACTGTGCGACGTGTTAGGTGTTGGATTGATGACAGTTCATGATCAAAAAGTTAAAAATCATCCCCAATTTAAGAATGTTGCTGTTACTGCAGATAGATGGATGCCAATCGAAGAAGTTCCTGTCAGTAGTATTGGCGAGTTCTTAAAAAGTCAGAAGGCAAAGGGCTATACTTTAATTGGTCTTGAACAAACCGATCAATCATTTAAACTTGATAGCGATTACAAATTTCCTGAAAAATCTCTAATTTTATTAGGGACAGAGGCTCATGGAATACCGGGTTCTTTATTGCAAGAGTTAGACCTTTGTCTCGAGATCCAACAATTTGGTGTCATTAGGTCAATGAATATTCAAACGGCAACTGCCGTTATTGTGCACTCATATACTATACAGCATATGTAATATATTACTTTAGAAAGTTTTCCAACTATGATTTGGTACATTCCGCCTTTACTAGCTATCTTTGTCGCAGCTAAATATATGAGATCATGAAAGGGCTTTGAGAATATCTTTGGCGTATAATTTTACCATTTCCATACCTTTCTGCAAAACTATTCCATCGAACCCTTTCGTATATGAATTGTTCAATGCAATAGTTCTCACTGGGCTAATAATCTTACCATCGGACCAGGTGACGATTAGACCGTTATTTGCAACCTCGCATTCACTAGAACTTGGATCAACTACGACGTTATTGCCAATAATGGCAAGAACAAAAACCAGTGGTGACTTAAGATCCAGTTTCGTAAAATCGGAATCATGGAAAGTTGGTAATTCTGCAATTTCTAAGTCATCAAAAGTGGATTCTAGTTTCGGTAGGTATGTTGTATCTAATGCTGAAAAAATAGCGAAGGATATTAAAGATATCGATAGGGACTGAGAAGAAATTACCAAAACATCAATATATATCTTAAAACTGTACTTTTTGGTTAATTGCAGATTCTTGACATTGATGTTCTCTCCAGGTTGTAATACTCTCTCGAACAATGCAGTGACTGTTTCCACAACTGCAGAATCATCTCTTTCTCCTGCTATGTCCACATCAACGTGGATAAGTTCGTCTTCTATTGTGTGGTCAACAACTTTCGCCTTCACACTAACTATGCATTCACTTCCATCACTGGCGATGATTCTTGAAGACCCATTAGAACTTGGTAAAAAGTTTGTGAAAAGCTCTAATGGCCGGAATTGATGTATCTGCCTACCGTCTGGTCTTATTACCGGATCTGTATTTAAAGAATCGTACAAATATGACTTTTCTGTGACAGACAAAACCATTTTAGATGGAATACTAGATTATTATATGGTGTTTATCAGTTATATAGTTTGATTGCCTTTTTCACTTTGACAGAGATGACTTGGATGAAGTATAATTTTCAATGCTAATAAACTGAGTTCACAAATGAAAATGGAGAACTGCAGTAAAAACACTTTCAAATATATCATCAATATGGAAAGGAAGAGAAGCTTATTCCAAATGGCCTATAAATGGTCTTGGAGTGGCTAGTGATAAGATGGTTTCTGACTAGTGAATTCAATGTACAATGGGCTCTTCAGGAATAGAAAACCTGATATTAAATAAATCACGTGATGAGGGCTTACAATCAGAACTGTAAAACTTGTGGTTTCTAATCAGAGGATTTTATCAAAAGCGTTGTATATTGCAGTATCTCTTGGTCATCCACATGAATGTCCTGGCAATGCTTTCGTGTTTTCTTGGTTTTTGTATTATATTAACATTTAGGAAATGAATTCCCATTTCTAATAGAGGAGAATCAATTAATTCTTAATCAAAAGCCATGATCTACTATATATTATTTTCGATACTATTTATTGACCCAACCTTACTTAACTGTCAATCATTTAGGTTTTATTACAAGTATGAATGATGATGTTCAGCCAGTTGGCAAATATTAGACTGTATAAAAATCTAAAAGGCTTATACTGCGCCGATTGTGCAGAAGCTGACAAATTTGTAGCAACAAGAAGTTTTAATTTCTGCCATTTTCTGTCTTCGTGCACTACCGTTACCAATTCAGCCATATATCAATCTTCAGTCGAATATTTAAGTCGTAAACTGCATAAAGCAGTCAGATATAAGCGTTATTAGGAGCTACAGTGTCAATTTTCGTGTTATCCATGTCAATGTCCATAGCTTCGGAGTTTTCGGTTGCAGTCTTGACTCCATTAGATTTTTGGGTGTGAGCCCGGCTTCCAGAAGATCTGTATACTTTCTCCTCCTTTATAGCATGCAAACGCTGTAAATAATTATCGAGAACAATGCTGTTTTCCCTCAACGATTCTTGAAAGAGTTTCAAATCACCTTCATTGAGGTTACTTGTTTCGTCTTCCTCTAGATCGCTGCCTTCACCATCGCCATCGCCACTACCTTCTAGTTTTGATATGTATTTATGCAACCTAGAATTAGACCTTTCTAGGTGCATCATGCTATTCTCTATCTCTTGCTGAATCTTATTTAATTCACCGTCACCAACATCGCAGATGGCAATCTTGAACTGGTCAATCTGAACTGGTCTTCTTACTCCTTCGGCTGACATTCTGAAAGTAACGTTTGATAAAGATGCTGCTTGAATATTCTAGCTTGCGTTTTCCCAACAGCATCTACTAGGCAGTTCTTTATACATATTTCGTCATAAGAAATAAATTTGTGTTAAGATTTGTGATTTTGATCCCTATTTATACAACTTCCGGGAATGATTCGCTCTGTGCAGTGATTGCTCTGGGGGGCGGGTAGAAGTGGGGCATATGAATTTCAGATCTTAACCCTATATAGCGGGCAATCGGAGTCTAAATTAGGTCTTTGAATTTACTACCCGAAAATGAACCTAGACCTAAACGGATAAGTTAGGGTTTCATTTTTCTCAAAAATGCCCGAAGTTTTCCAAGGAATACGAACGAAACCTAAGATGATTTCAAGACTATCACTTAACTAAACATAGTGTTCCATAGAGAAATCCGCACTCATTGAACCCAGCCAGTGGCAATACCAGGAAATCAATTAAAGGGGCTTACAACAGGACATTGGTGTTTGCGAGAACATGACGGAAACAGGACCAGTTCTGTTTGGTAGCGAGAGTCTAAAGCAGCTAGACCGTAAAATTGAAGTCATAAACGCCAAACGGGGGGAACTGGCTGAGAAACTGAAGAAATCCGACCACGAAGTAGATGAGTTGCAGCTGAAGTCCGAAGCAATTGCAGATGAGATACTCAATTCCGATAACGATTTGGAAAAGCTCAAGCAGTTGGAGGAAAAGTATGGGAGGCTATCCATCCTTGAACACTTGAGGAGCAGTGTGGAATTGGAGCTGTCAATCAAAGAGGCAAACGAGATGTTGCTATCTTTTGATAAGCAGATTGACCAGATAGCAACTTCCAGCGTGGAAGATATTAGTATGGCTGACATTTTGCTGCTCCATGACAATCTTCTGAAAAATTCAGTAGATTCAAATGTCTGTAGAGAAACGTTCCACAAGTTCGATGAGCAGGTATTGGATAAACTGGGTAAATACTATTCAGGAATATTAGAGAGCCTACTTCTGGAATCAAAATGGGATACAAAGCTTTTTTCTTTTGTTGGTTCAGACCTTCTTTTGCAGCAAATTCGCGATCATGCAGGTACGCTTTTTTCAATCTCACACTGTTATCTGGCTAAGGAAGCTCCTCAATGGCTATTCAAAAGTATGGCCAACAACTTCAAAATCAGGTTCACATATCATTTTCACGATGATACAGTTGTGATTGACGTCTATTTTAAGTTTCTGAACACGTATCTTTCTGAAAATCTATACAAGTGTGTCAAAATATTTGAACACCCCTCCCTCGGAATAACAAGACAGCTAATTCACGAGGAATTTATCAACCATATCCTACAACCTGTTAAAGATAAAATTGGCATCCTGTTAACCACTAGCAATATCAAGACAACCGTTTTTCTGATATCTCAAATTCTCTCTACTGACAAGCAACTCTCAAAGAGGTACCATTATCAATCGATAGGTCTCGTTTCCCTCATTTCCACAGAAGTGTGGGATTCATGGCTTTCATACGAAACAGAGATGGCAAACAAACAGTTTGATACAATTATGAATGATCCCACCGAATTTCCCAAATCATGTTTCCAATTTGTAAAGTTTTTGGACCGAATAACATCATATTTAAAGCCATTTTTTGAATCAGATCACAAGCCTTTGGATAAATACAAACTTCTGGTAATATCTCAGATTTTCTTGAATTTATCCTCGGCATATCTGGAACAGCTTTTGGCATTAGACTCGTTGGGAGAAATACGAAACAAAGAGGATGAACTATTTCAGACGTTGAATAAATTGCAATGTATCGATATCGTTCGAATTCATTTGATTGAAGTATCGAAAAATTGTATATTCGTACAATACACCGCTTTAGTCAATGAAAAGGAGTCTAAAAACTATACTTCTCTTCTACAGAGTGTTATAGACGAATATTCAACTGTTATAAATGATAGCATAAAAGTGTCCGTTGTGCATCGGGTTCAAAAAATCATTAAAGAATCTTTAGGAAACTATTTCAAGTTAGGCTCATGGATAATTAGCGACACATCAAATATCGATACTCCAACAGACGAGCTGATAAATTCCCTGAAAACATTAACTAAAATAATCCTTCGGTTAGACTCTTTGCAGGTATCCATGAACGTAGGATTAGGTATCAAATGTGATATTCTTAACATATTAGTAAACTATTTTGTGGAATCTATATTAAAGCTCAACAAGTTCAATGAGCTAGGTTTAGCTAAAATAAGAACAGATTTTAAGGCCGTAAAGGATACATTGAGTTTACCGGAAGAATTAATCTCCGCCTCAGCATCTGCATTTTTTGAAATATTATCGATCTTTTGCTTAAAGTATGATGCGCAAGCAACCAAGTATTTTGAAAAAAGCTTCATTAAAGCAGAGAACTTTGAAGAAGTCAGAGAGTACCTTTCTCTACATTATCTGAACGATACTGAGATTCAAGATGCTCTTTACAGAATAACATACGGTAATATTGTCTGAGAAATTTGTTACTGCTAAACCACAGTTTCCAAATTGACATTTTTCCACAAGATATGATCTATAGATGTGTGGAATATATAACGTATATAATGCAACCCATGTAGTTAAATCAAATCAGCATTTGAACCCTTTAAATCTATAAAATCACCAGTATTAGCTGTAGGATTAAACGAAATTTCATCTTCTGGTAGGTATTTTTTTGCAAAAGTTTCCATCATTTCTGAAACAGTAGCGATCATACCGGTTGGGCCCTCATTAAATATACTCGAAGGATCTACACTTGTGACCCAATCATAATCATTTTTATTATGCAATACATCGCTAAGAGTTAGATCAGTACTAAACTCCTCATTTCCTCCCTTTGCCTGGGAAAAGAGTTCATCGTCCTTTCCATCGAAATGGTTATCTACCAAATGATCAACAACTGGCCAACCATAAGCGTTGGCAAACCTCCTTCGAACTATGATATTGTTATGTGCATCAGGTTGTAAAGCAACGACAACTTTTCGCCACGATAAACCTTCATGCCACTTTCTAGCAATAATCTCCTCATTGGTTTTGGCTGCAGATTTACTCTTCGCAAAGTTTTTGAATGCCCGTACAAGGATGTTATCGTTATTCTGAAAAGTTGCTTCATTATTGCAGCTATCAAGCGGAAGGTCTTCTTCTGAATATATGCGATCATGTATAATAGCCCTCCGCCTAGAATTGGGATCCAATATGTATCTTTTGTCAGGTAGTGGTGGTAGAATCAGTGATAGAGCAGAATCCATGAATGACACTTTTGGAATACTGGTCGATTCGGAGGAGTATTTTTGGGGTGCTAGAAGGCTCAACATTTTATTGAATGGCGATACTATGTTTTTGTTCAAGAAGTCTTCATTTTCAGGAGATTCAAACGTTTTCTCATAATTGGGAAGGTTGAGTTTGTTCAGCTCTGAAAGTATATCATCGTAATCCACAAACAAAAGAGAAGCTGTGTAAAGTGGAACGATTCCATCATGAACTGCATTCATATATAACGTCCTCCTTATGAACTTTTTCATTACTGCTTTAACTAGTTTATTTGGTAAAAGATCCAATAAAGCGTGCTCAGTTCCTGGCTGCTTTTCTAAACTTAGGTCCTGGCCTGTTCTTCCAATAACGCCATATGCGAGGGATATATTCACATAGGTAGGATTATCTGTAATAATTCCCAAAAATGGAGTAGCAATGGCGATGAAATTAACAGGCTGAATTCTCTCAAAGAACCACGGGTGTTCCACAGCAATGTATGCAATTGCAAAAGTTTGAATCAGTCCACCCAATGAGTGCCCAATAAATGTTATTTTTTTTATGTTTTCATCGTATAGTTCATCAATGATGTAGTTTGCCAAATTTGTGCCCAGATATTTTACACCTTTTTCAGTTTGGCAGACATTACCAATATATCCTCTAGCTACAATTCTCTCGTTTGGATATTGTTTCTGAGATTTGTATATTTGTTCCATTAAATATGACATATCAGAAGATACATTAGAATGAAGTCCATGGGTGAGTAGCACTAAATGGACAGGTCTTTCGTCATTTACTGATATTTGGGACGGAAGATTCCATAGATCAAGTGTAGTTTGTCTCGTAATATTCAATTTACTCGATGAAAAATCCCAGTGCGATGTATTATCAATGTCTGCTTCTAGTGTGTCTTTATTTCTTCCAATTGTAACATCGAATCCTATCTGAGTTACTTTCGTAAATATGATCTGGCTAACAACATCAAGAATCCATACATATCGTTGTTTTATTTGATGAAGAGATAATTCGGCAATACATTTCTGTTGTGGCTGTAAATTTGGATTAAATTTTGGTTGATCCAATGTGGATATAATCTTTTGTGAGTGATGGTAATTCTCGGTTCTTACATCACAATATAACATGAAAGGACCTGCAAGGTATGCAGCTCTATAAGAGAAGTTCTCTAAATTCCTTATCAACAGCCAAAATGAATCTAAATTGATTTCATCAGGCAACTCATCACCTTCATACAGGTCAAATGTGATAATATACCTCTCTAATTCGCCCACTTTCACAGACGATTTCTGATAGTACAGTATGTTATTTTCCACCATAGTAACACAGATATCATGTAAATTATATTAATAAAGTCTATACTCACCTTATCTTAACCATGTGAATATTGAAATGTTGTCAAAGTAATGTATTTTTTGTTTCCATTGTTCTCTTGCATCTTGAATTTTGTTAAACTGTTTTCGTATAATTAGTACTACATACGTATAGAGTTTATTTTACGATGCTCAAATATTTAGTGACAACTCTTTGAGAAACATCATAATATATAGGACAGTTGCCAGCAAATTTTACGATTGGCCTTCAACTGGCAAATTTAAAATTATACGGCATTATTTACAAGTTCTTTAGCTCTTTCTTCCAAGTCAAATTTTTCCATTTCCTTAATTACGGTATCTAGTCTCTCTCCTGACATGACCCCTTCAATATCGTGCAGCGTAAAACCACAGCGATGATCAGTAATTCTATTCTGAGGGAAATTATATGTTCTGATTTTATCTGATCTATCAGTCGTTGTGACTTGATTTTTTCGTGCTGCTCTTTCCTTCTCTTGTTTTTCTTTGAGTTCCTTCTCAGCAAGCCTTGCCCGCAAGATTGTGAATGCTTTTGTCTTATTTTTTTGCTGTGATCTCTCATCTTGCATAGAGACTACTATCCCAGAAGGAATATGTGTAAGTCGCACAGCCGAGTCCGTTGTATTAACGTGTTGCCCACCCTTACCACTGGCACGCATCACATCTATTCTAATTTCATCAGGCTTAAAAGTTCTCTCGTATGCATCTTCATTCTTTTCGGATCCGTCATTCATTTGTGGCAATACTATCACAGCGGCAGTAGATGTATGTGTTCGACCCTTCGTTTCTGTGGCGGGTATGCGCTGGACTCTATGAACTCCAGCTTCGTATTTAAGTCTGTCGTATGATCCTGGTTCATCAATACTTAGGATCGCGTCTACGATTCCCGAACCACTTTCATTTTCGTTTTTTTCAACCACTCTATATTTCCACTTTTTGTTACTTGCATATCCTACGTACATATCAAATAAGTTTTGTGCAAATATCATGGCCTCTATACCGCCTACCCCAGGTCGTAGCTCTAGAAGGCATGGCTTTTCTGCAAATGGATGCCGGGGAAGAAGCTTATTGGTTAAACCTATCGATGTTGACGCAAATAGAGGTAACAAAGTTTTCAGCTCTGATTCAGCTTCAGATTTCAGACTAGGATCCGTTTTTATAATGTCTTCTAGACCACGAATATTTTCCAAACTTTCTTGATATTGTTGGTAAGCATCTGAAACCGAAGACGACCTAGCAAACTCTTTCTGTTTTGTGATATCAAAATCGTTTCCAGCAGCAAGTTCCTCTTGCAGTTCGTTTATCCTCGCTACATGTTCCTTAGCCTTCTGAATGAGGGAAGTGCTCAATTCTTTATATTCAACATTTGTAGCGTTACTTTGATGTCTTAACGCACTCAATTGACCACTAAACCTAAAATTCAGTCGTTTGAACAATGATAAATTTCGTAGATGCAGTGGTATTATCATAATAAATATTTCTCTTTTTTTTTGTTTTCAAAGTGCCTTCTTGAGATAATATTACTGTTAACATCTCATCTCATTAATCTTATAGATTATATTAGATGCAAATAGATTCTTTACCATGATCGTGTGAACCGACAATAAACAAAATTGAAGTCTGCTCCTCGGCATTCCATATTCCTAACTGAACTGAATAAAGACTATAGGAAGGATGGAGTATACAAAAGGTATGTTTTTTCCGAAATGACAGCTGTTAGGTATACTATATTGAACTACGTTACTAAAATGCTTGTACAGAACGAAAAGTTGGTGAAGGTACATATGCCGTTGTTTACCTAGGAACGAAGCAATCCACTGGCCGTCAAGTTGCCATTAAAGAAATTAAAACATCGGAATTCAAAGATGGGCTCGATATGTCAGCTATCAGAGAAGTAAAGTACCTACAGGAAATCCAGCATCAAAATGTCATCGAATTAGTAGACATATTCATGGCCTACAACAATCTGAATTTAGTATTAGAATTTCTACCGACAGATTTAGAAAATGTGATAAAAGATAAATCAATATTATTTACACCATCTGATATTAAGGCATGGATCCTTATGACGGTGAGGGGTGTTCATCATTGTCATAGAAATTTTATACTGCACAGAGATCTGAAACCTAATAACTTGCTAATAGCCCCAGATGGTCAGATAAAAGTTGCTGATTTTGGGCTGGCCAGAATCATGCCCGGTGCTCAAGAACCGTTAACCAGCAACGTTGTCACTCGTTGGTATAGAGCTCCCGAACTACTATTTGGAGCAAATCATTACACTTCAGCTATAGATATATGGTCTATCGGGGTTGTCTTTGCAGAATTAATGCTCAGGATACCATATTTACCTGGACAAAACGATGTCGATCAAATGGAGGTAACATTTAGAGCTCTCGGCACACCAACAGATAGAGATTGGCCTGAAGTTTCTACGTTTTCGTCTTACAACAAATTGAAGATATATCCACCACCATCGAGGGAAGAACTTCGGAAAAGGTTTATAGCTGCCAGTGAAGACGCACTGGCTTTTATGGCTGGAATGTTGACTATGAATCCAAAAAAAAGATTAACCGCCATCGAGTGCCTGGAAAGTTCATACTTTACTGAATTTCCACCTCCATCTGATCCCTCAACTATAGCCATATTTAAATGATGTAGAAACCATATGCTACCTCAAATGGTAGGGCAATGTTGAACTATGCACATTAAATATTATGTATGGAATATATTTTTGACATAACGACCGATTGCAACACTTGCAGTGAGGCCTGGGGATTCTATACCCAATAAATTCACAAACCCAGGAAATTCTTCTTCTTCTTTAATGTAAAAATCACTAAACTCGGAATTTGCAGGTCCAGTAAGCTTTGGTCTAATCCCACAATAATCACCTTGTAAATCATCTTCTTCAATATGTGGATAATACCTCCTAATGGCCACATATGCAGCCGTCATATTATTAGTATTTACATTATAATCATTTGGAGAATCAACATATTCCATATCAGGTCCAAATCTGATTTGGTAGTTTGCATCAATAGTTAGATGAGTACCCAAAGACTTGCCATCCTGAGGTGGAACCGGGTAGATAAGTCTCCGGACAGGAGGAAAACCACCCTTATTAAATTTAAAATAATTCCCTTTACCATAAAACAATTGAAAATGCCTGTGTTTTGGCAATAACATGTTACTAATCTTATCTGCATACAAACCTGCTGAGTTCACCACATTCTCACTTGTTATAGAAATACTCTCACCTTGCCTATCATGAACATCTTGGCATATTACTTCGTACCCCTGTCCCCTGTTGTATTCAATATTTACCACCTCTGTTCCAGTAATAATCTCACCACTGTTATTTTCAATTGTCCCTAACAAATGCAGCATTAATGAATGAGAATCTACAATGCCACTGCTGGGTGAGCTCAACGCAGATCTTTTTACCTGAATGAAAGGTTCCTTTTGTTTTGCAATAATTCCAGAAATCAATTCTACGTCTACATCCAACTCATCTTTACACCTGTAAAACAAACGCTCATTAACAGAATCCTCGTAATCGGTTTGAGCAACAATCCACTTGCCACATTTTATCCAATTAACTCCGGTTTTGCTTGAATCCAATTCATTGTATATTATATTCTTTCCTTCAATGCATAATTTTGATTTTAATGAATTGACAGGATAATAAAGGCCTGCATGAATGACTTCACTATTGTGACTAGAAGTTTCCATACCAATGCTTTCATTCTTTTCAAGCAATAAAATTCGATTATTGGGTATTTTTGAGAGCTCTGCAGCTACTGCTAGCCCCACAACACCTCCACCTATCACTACATGAGAGTAATCAGTTTCAACTCTAACATTCTTGGTCTGACTGAACAGCCTTGAGAAGTTCTTAGGTTGAACGCATAATTGGCGTAAAGTAGTATTGAGATGTAAAATATATTTTGAAGTGTACGCAAAACCAATCATCAACTGCTATTAAATCATATAAAAATGGGATTTTGTCTTATAGGAAGTACAGCATACGGCAATGTCAATCGGTAACTTTTTCAAAACAATGTGGAGATAGATGCATTCAAATAATAAAGAAGGCATCTCCAACTTAATAAAGAGAAAAAGTTAGATGTACTAATACTGACAAAAACTTCGTATTAACTAGGTTATAATATTTTTATTGAAAAGCACTATTTATGCCCTTAATATCAAATGATCTGGACATCCGTGACTTTTTCTCGCGGATTTTACAACACAAGTAGACGTTTAATCAAAGGTTTAACAGATCAAAGGCCTACCTTCCATGATGTATTCCCAAATAAACGTGCAATCAACAAGCTGCTGTTTGATTTAGATAGTAAATTAACATTTGCAAAAATATACCCAGAGTATGAAAGAATATACAATTCCATGGATTCGAATGACCAACCTTTGCTTCTGAAAAAGGTTGATGCGTCTGATGTAATGATAATGAAGAAAGTACTAGAAAAGATACGACATAAAACCAAGACTACCAACAGAAACTTACTAGCACTCGAAAATGAGCTTCTCGATAAAGCTGCTGAGATGGGAAACAATGACGCTATTGCATTGCTCGCCTTCAATGCTCTAATGCACCCTGAAGAGAACAGCTCAGCAGATGTTCAGCACGCTAAAAAGCTAATTAAAGAATTATATCAGAGGAAACATCATTTGACATTCAAACTTTTGGGCGATTTGGCACTAAAAGAAGAGAATTTTACTGAGGCGGAGAGGCTTTACTACGAGTTTTTGGGGTTGGAAGATATAACATTTTTGGCAGGTGAGGTTTACGGTCAGTTGGGTAGAATCAATTTCTATAAACCGAACTTTCAGTTAGCTGAACAACAATTATTAACAGCCATAAAGCTTTGTCCCTTAGAATATTCTGTACATTCATATTTTTTCCTGTCCCAGATGTACTTGAACTGCGAGCCGTTGAAGTCTCGGGCTTTATTGGAAAATTGTGCCACTCAAGGCTTTAGAGAAGCCTTCAAAGTTTTAGGTTATCTCGAGATGAACTATTTCAAAGACTTTCATAAATCTTTGGAGTGGTTCAGATTAGGAATGGAATTATATGAACTTGAATGTTATTTTGGGTACTTCGATTGCTGTGTAAAGCTTGAAGATTGGGGTTCCGCCAATAAATGTATAGAGAGCCTAAATTCACTACAAAAATCCAATAATAATTACGTGGACCTAATATCAACATTTAAAAAGTTGCGTACATCACAAATTAGCGAAGCAAATAAGTATAGAGGAGCCCCATCCCAGGTACAAATTACTAAAACGCACTCCGATACCAGTAACATTGAGAAAAATACACCCAGTAGATGGGATGTATGAATTATAATTTAACCGGCTTTCACGTTCCAATATAAAAGAATATCTCCTCTTCTTTTAGGGTCCCAATGTGTATAGGAATTAAAGAATCGTTTATAGAGGACATATCCTGATTCTTCTAAATATTCCCTGATATATTCTTTGTCAAGGTGTTCAAATATTACCAGAATCTCTGGCCATTCATGGGAATATATCTTTCCCGGAGTTCGCAGGTTAGCATGCGCCACGGGAGGAAAATTTTGATAAAAGAACTTGGGAATATCATCATATAGATAATCGCTTTCGTCCATATAATATGGCAACTTATGCAATGCATCCGGGTCATCTAATAAATGCAATGGTGGGTCACAAGTTATTGCCCATAAATCTTTAATATCTTGGCGGTGCAAAAACGACTGCCAAGGCGTCGAGTGACAGGGCATCACAAAACCCAAACTTTTTAATTCTGGTTCATAATGCAGAAATTTCATTAGCTCGATAGAACCTGATTCTTGATAAAAATTTATCAGGGTAGCCGCCAAAATTGAAAGATAGGGTAGAACCCACAAAAACTTGAAGACTTTTTTAAAAATTTGCTGGTAATTTTGCTTAATATCAAGCAATGCAAATGTCTCGAAGAGCAGGAAAAATGGCTGTAAAGCATATAGGAATCTGAATTCTTTATGTTTTAATGTAGAATAAAATAAAACATTCAGAATAATGACTACCTTCAGAACGCGGAATATTAACAAAGATTTTCTATTTTGCAGTTTTTGGAAAATGCCATATATAAGCAAAGGTAATGCAAAACCAGTCAATATGGGAATACTCTGTAACAAATGAAAGTGCCACGGCGACTTGCCATAAAATTGAGATAAAGGGCTTGTGAAGTTAAACTTAATAAACCTGAACACTGGGAAAAGTATCTCACCATAGAAGTAGTAATCAATCAACAAATTAAGTGAAACTGAAAATGCACCAGCGAGAATTACACGTTTGAGTAACAAGAATATTGTTACATATTTTTTTTGCAATAAATTGTTGACAATGAGTGCAACTCCTAACGTACCCCATATAAGACAGTTGTTTGGACGAAGTAGACAGCTGAAAAATCCAATCGTTAAAGATTTTAAAAAATTAAGGCTTCCAATTTGAGCCCCCCCTGTCCAATCCCAATGGTAGAGGGCAATTGATGTAAGAATCATATCGAAATTGTTAATAAAAGATCTAGTAATGAAGAAGCAGTTGAAAAAATTGGATAAACTCAAAATAACTGCAATTTTAGTAACATAATTGTAATCATTTCCTTTTTCCTCTTGAACATCATCTTCTTGGCTTCTTTTCTTGTTCAATGTCAACAAATAAATTTTTTGAATCCATCTGATGGTATAGTACTCCCCAAGAGAACCCAAAATAGCCATCAGCAATTTTGGCAAATATATTACAGCATAATATTCTATACTTTCTCCGAAGTCATCAGGTAGCTTCAATAAATCCTCAATAATTTCATTCAAGGTAATAGTATCGTTTAATGTGTTTGTAACCACTTTTATAGCTATCTTAGCCACTCCTTTGATGCTGATGACAGTCACATATTTGAAAACCCGTATGAACCGGTATACCAGTTCAAATATAAAGGGGAAAGCATAACTTCTTAGGCCTATCCTCCATTCCCAAGTTAATTCGCCATATCCAAATGCCATGTAATGAGCAGGCTCTAGGGCTTGCCAGAATTCATCGGGTTGGAAAAATGTTCTAGTCAATAGCGTATTCAGGATCCTAAAAATAAGAAGGACAGTAATTAATGACACTTCGTTGGAAGCTTTTACTTCCAGAACTTTAGGTTCATTTGCATTAATCTCTGCATCTCTTTCCTCCTCTGATCCCATTGGTATGATTGGCCCTTATCTTGAGCCTAAGGCATCTTTCAAATATAATATAATTATCCGCTCGATTAATCAATATCGCTGAAATATATTGCAGCTTAACATCTGCCAATAGAAGCCCGAAAATTTAAGAGAAATAAGTAAGCTTCAAAAAACGTATTCAGAGATTCCAGGTAGTCCAGTAATGTTTAATTTTACAGGTCAAACAAAGAGAAGGAATGTCAATCTAGGAACTAAAACAGCGTTTACAAGAAATGATGTGTTAAAAAGGGCGAGAGAAGAGAGGCTAAAAAGAGCCAAGGAACATGAGAAAGAACTTGCTGTAATTTTGATTCAATCTCAAGTAAGGAAATATTTATGCTGTAAAACGTTTCTGAACGATAGAAAGTCAGAAATAAACGATGAACAAGCTATGCATATTATTTTGACCTTAGGGCCCAGAACATTAATATACCTTAAAACTGATGACCTACATAATATTTTCCAGAAAGCATCGAAGTTATTGAGAAGTTTTATAAATCCACTTGGGAACATAAAATTGTTTGATATTGTTGGCAGATCTTCCCAGAATATGATAGTGGAAGATGCATTACTGGGCATTAACACAACTTTACCTACCGTGGAGGCATTTATTGGTAATCTAATCACATATCAAAAAAAGGCCCACATCACTGAGAATATATCATTACAGGTTATATCAATTTTACAGAGTTGGAATGTGAAAGAACACCTTACTTTTACTAAACTTTTTGACATAAATATAGCAAAGTGTTCAGTTCCAGAATCCGTATACTCATTTTTTAAGAAATTAGCATTAAGCGGTCTTATCCCCAAACTGGGTTTCAATTCTACTACATTGATAGAAAATTTAGCTTATTTATACTGGGAAGTCCAACATTCACCTGAGTTGCGAGATACAATATTCCAATGTTTCATAAATTTACATTACGAGGTAAAAAATCCACAACTGTCACAATATTTTGATAAATTTTACGAGAGGGAGTTTATTGATGCTATAGCAAACAATATTGTCTCATCTGGATATTCAAAGCAATCACTTGATATTTTTACCTCATATGTGAATTGTTGTCCCAAGATTAACAACAAGGACTTCATCTTCATTTCTTTGTTGACAAGACCCAAATTTTTGAATGACTTATACGATAACCTGAAAGGATCTGAAATTGAATCTTATACCGAATCACAGGTGGCTATCTTTTCTATCTTCATCAATTTATTCAAGCTGCGGCTATTGATTTCGACAAATCATGAAATACAAACAGAATTTGATGGATTTTCAATTAAGTCTATGATTGAGTTTACTAATTCCATAAAGAAATTTGTATTTCAAAATTTTTGGATAGCATCGAAAGAAAGTAGATCTCCTTTATTAGAGAATGTTGTTTCATTACTGCGAACACTTTATTTAAAGGACTCTAGACTTCATTTTTCTGAAATTGATGGTGGTAATGGTGACTTCTTTTGGAGTATTCAAGAAGAAGAATTCAATAATACGAATCCTATGAAATATTTATCTGATTACGAGCTCGCATATCGTGCGTACGTGGACAAAAGGGAGGACATGGATGAAAACGAAGAAAATCAGATTGATGAGTTGAGTAAAGTTAAATTCAAAATCTTAAAACAATTAAGTGATACTTGGAAAAATGCGAACTCCACTAAAGCCTTTAAGAAGCTGGAAATTCTTATAGAAGTCCCCTTTTTTATACAGTTTGAAGAGCGTGTTGATTTGTTTTACTACTTCATTGCGATTGATAAGAATAGACTACATTTGGACGATGAAAATGCACAAATACAAAGCATGTTCATGCCGTTTTTAAACGGAAATAGGAACAGACAAGCGGCCACAATTTCCAGAGAGCACGTATTCGAGGATGCTTTTGATGCCTTCAATAGTATAGGTGAAAAATTCAAGGCAAGACTGGCCGTTACATTTGTTAACGAGTTTGGACCCGAGGCTGGTATAGATGGAGGTGGGATAACAAAGGAATTTCTGACCAGTGTGACTAATGAAACCTTCAATACCTTAAAGTATGGCTTATTTCAAACAAATGATAACCACGAGCTCTACCCATGCACTCAATTGAACTTGCGACAGCTCAGATATCTTTGGTTTTTGGGCAAAATTGTCGGAAAATGCTTGTACGAACATGTATTGATCGATGTCAACTTTGCTGACTTCTTCCTAAGGAAACTTCTCAACTACACCAACAGATTTCATTCGAGTTTTGATGACTTGGAGTCGCTCGACACAACATTGTACAAAAATTTAGTAAAATTACTAAGCATGTCAGAGCAAGAAATAGAAAGTTTGGATCTCTATTTCACCATCACTGATGAGGATGGTACTACTGGCAATCTTGTCAAGGATGGCGAGCACCTAAAAGTTACCAAGAAAAATGTCTTTATGTACATTTCCAAGATTGCCGACTTTAAATTGAACAAGAAGCTTTTTAAACAGGTATTTTATTTTCACGGTGGCCTGAGCATGATTATTGCTCCGCACTGGATGGAAATGTTCAACTCAAATGAGCTAGAAATGTTGATATCTGGAGGCAGCAAGGATATTGACCTAAATGATCTAAAGCAGAACACCGAGTACGGAGGATTTACCGAAAACGATCAGACAATAGTTGATTTTTGGAAAATTCTGGAGGAGTTTGAGCCTAAGCAAAGATTTGATTTTGTTAAATTTGTCACCTCGGTACCTAGAGCGCCTTTGAAGGGCTTTAGCTCGTTGGAGCCAAAATTCGGAATACGAAACGCTGGCACAGAGGTCGACTACCTACCTACGGCATCCACATGTGTCAATCTACTAAAGCTTCCCGATTATCGCGACAAGGAGCTTTTAAAACAGAAATTACTGTATGCTATAAGCTCGGGTGCCCGATTTGATCTGTCGTGAAATTTTTCAAAAAGACTACTCGCTGGCACAGCAAACAGTCAACCAGACGTTTGATTTAAAAGATATAAATCATTCGGTCTTCGACGCACAGTGCACTCGTAGGCAGTCTGTCACGAAGCCGAATGGTGCCATACAACTGCGCAGTGTGGGAATTTATCATGCAGGACCTTGCTTGAACCATGTCCGGCTGTTGGCTGCGCTAGCCCTGCACCTTCATAGAGCAATTTTTATAAACATCTATAAAGTAGCAATAATAGCACACACAACGTTTGGTGCCTCAGGACTCTCATTTACTACCGTAAGTTGTCACAAATCGTGCGTTGGGAATATGCCAGGTTGTTGTGCCATGTGATGATCACGTGTAAGTTATTTGTAGATGTTTGCCTGGGCCCTTCTATGGGTCAATTTCTTTAACTAATTTAATAATGAAGCTAAGGTCTGAAATATACCTAGTATAAAGCTTGATTCTCTAAAGATTATATAGAAAGTTTAATGGGCTAGAAAAGGCTTCTTTTTATATGTTTTTTACGCGTCGTTTAGGCTGTTCTTTGAGCCTTCGTACAGATGGACTGATCATGCGTATAACACGTGTGCATAGCTCACGTGCG
Organism: Hagleromyces aurorensis; assembly: GCA_030705145.1. Classification (NCBI taxonomy): domain Eukaryota; kingdom Fungi; phylum Ascomycota; class Saccharomycetes; order Saccharomycetales; family Saccharomycetaceae; genus Hagleromyces; species Hagleromyces aurorensis. The sequence goes on along the minus strand of JANIWU010000033.1, from coordinate 66,656 downwards.
CATGTAAGGGTAAATATCTACATATTGATTAGCTGGAAAATCATTGTCCGCTTTGGATCTGAAAGGGGTATTCTTTTTATTTGGATAGGAGGATTATTAAATATCGCCCAGCTTCGTGGAGGAGTGACAGTTCAGCAATCAAATCAGCCCTCAAATAAGAGTTTAGAAGCTGAACACTCAGAAGAGAGGAAAGCAAAACCAGAGCTGCAAAATATCCAAATACGCTTTGACACGTTTTGAATTTTGTTAGGCGTTGGGCGCTCATATTTGCTTTCTAGGCGTTATCTTTTCAGCTTTAGTATCAAGTATTTTATTTGGAGTATTTAGAGGTGAAAATTACCTCACATAGGGAAGAGAACGTATTAGAGGAAGTTCGAAAGGGTTTATTGGGAAAACGTAGTTATTTCTGGGAATATGCAGCGTACAACAGCGCTAGCCGTGACGCTTCTCGGTTTCGCGCACTGCATATTAGGTGCCAGTATACCACTGAGAAGGAGGGACATGGAAAACGCGAACATCGTCGTGGTCGATGGAAATAATGTCGGATATCAACAGTATAATGATGACTACCAAGGCGACGACCAGCTCGATATAGATGTAATGCTGTTTTCACTTTTCACAATGGTGTTCGTGTACATGATCATATGTCTGATATACTTCGTGGTTCGGATTGCCGTCAAGAAAATAATTATGAAACATACCGCCATATCCTTGAGGGAGGACGAGAATGATGATCCTTACAGGCGGCATCGCAGGACGGCGCAGGTTCTCAACGCAAGGTGGCCAAGCATTTTGGATAACGAAGATGCTGTGAAAGACAAAGTAGCGAAACTTTCACCGGAGGAGCAATTTTACTATAAACAAGGAGAGGACTACGTCAGACAAAACCCGCCAATTATTGTGCCCCATACGTTGTCTGAAAATGACAACATAGTTGATCCGGTTATCAACGAGACCACAAGGAGGTTTATTGAAGAAGAAGGGGCTTACGCATGGGAGTTCCAACCTGACCCAAATTTACCCAATGACACCGTATTGGTAGAAAACAAGACTGAAGTTACATTTTTAAACTACAACTACGACGCGTCAGTTGCGACCAATCTGCCAATACCCCGTCTCAATAGGGTTTATTACTGTGAATTTAAGATTTTTGAATTAAACACCATAAATGGAGAAGGTCTAGACACACATCAGCTAAATAATAATGAATTAATATCTTTTGGACTTTCGACAACGCCCTATCCATATTTCAGACTTCCTGGCAGACATCATCACTCTATTGCATATGATTCGAACGGTGCCCGGAGGTTTAATGATTCATTCGAACTTGATTCCAAACTTGCCACTTTGTTTCCATCTTGTGAAAAAGGCGACGTTATTGGTATAGGTTACAGAACAAACAGTGGAACAGTATTTTTCACCAGAAACGGCAAAAAACTTAAGGAAACAGAAGTTGGGGGTCACATCAAAGGATGGAAATTTAAGTATATCTACCCGATCATTGGAGCTAATGTTCCATGCAAAATCCATGTGAACTTTGGAACCTATGGATTTGTATACATTGAAGCAAACGTTAAGAAGTGGGGCTATGCAAAGTCCAATGGTATTAAAATGCCTCCACCATCGTATGAAGAATATGGACAAGATACTCTACTGGAGAGTGGCTGCGAGGATGAGTTAACTGATAATGAAAGTGTCACATCTGGGATGGATGGTGATATAGTAGACAGCAATGGGGAGTTACTGCCCCCACCACCCGGGTTTGAATACAGTACTTCTCCAAACAATGATGTGGAGTTCGAAAATGAGGAAATCAACCTGCATTCATTACCAGTTGAACCTCCAAGCTACTCAGACGATGAAAATTATAGCAAAGTCAGAAAAAGTTCAGTTCCTTTAATTTCTCACCGTCTAGGCGATGTTAACAATGATACAACAGATGACCATTCTGATTTCGAAATTCCTGCAAGTGAAGACGATAATGATGAAGATATGTTGGAGCCTAACGAGCTGCAAGCTTTGGTGGCTAATGATAATGAATCCAACGAGACGACAGTCTTTGAAAATGACATCAACGAAAACACTAATGGGAATACTTTAAGAAATCAATTTATGCAAGGTTAGAAATGTTGGTTTAGGATACTCGCTCTATTTTTTTTCTCTTTTGTTTCGACTGGGAACAAAAACGAACTTATTTCATTTTGGCATGGGAAAATATTCATTACTTCTGAATTTATTTTATAAAACATACATAAATATGTTATGTACAGTATTTTTTATTATATATCGAAGCTTAATGTTTGAATCGCTTTTTTATCTTCCCGTTTGGATCATGTTACTATAAACTGAATATACGAAGTTGTTCAATATATACCCAAGATATCTGAGCATTTTAATATCAATCAAGGTAATTATTGTCGATTTGATATTCAAAGTCTGCCATCAAAAACTAAACATCATTTTGGCTCTCTTGTTTCGTAAGTTCAAAATCATCAAATAACACAGCTATTGTTACATATTATCCATGATATTGAGAACTGATATTTTCTCTCACAGCAAAACTTATAGCCATTTGTTATCATCAGCCAACTCAGTTGGATGTTTCAAGAAATCTGGAGTGTTAGGAACCTGTGAATCGTGGGAAAGAGATAAAATCGCATCTGATATATTTTGATTATCTGCGTTGTCGTTATTGGTTCCAAATGAGGGACCACTTTCTTCTTGCTCTCCATTGGTTGATTGTTCAGCATTTAAAGATGCTTGGGCTGCAGCCTGATCTTGAATATGCATTAAATCTGTGGAGCCATCATAACTTTCAAAGAATGAGTTCTGATTCAAAGGAATAGGACTAGGTTCTTCCATGATATTTTGATCGTGTTGAAGTTTGTTCGGTACCGTCAATGATGAAGAAGCAGGAGGAGGTATAATCTGGTTCGTACTGTTGTAATCCAATAACAGAGAGTTCATGAATCTTAGTGAATTTTGGAGACCTTTCAAAACATGTGGTAAGTTTGAGCCTCCAACAAAAGCGTCATTCACTTGCCTGCCTTCTGAGAAATCTTCACATATAGACCACTGATTGTTGCTGGCGTCATCTGATTTGTCAAGGAAATAAACTGCAAAGTTTGGAGGTCTAGAAAGTATTAATTTCAATTCTCCAAACCTATTGGATTCGTCGTCTGAATTGTCTTCCTGGTTTCCTTGCTCATCCTCATAGTTAGGTGTGTCTGCTGGGTCACCTGCAATGATATCGTCCGATTCCAAGCTTAAAGAACAGTTTGTAACCGAATTAATGGGGAAGAATATTCTAAAGAGAATTTTAGTGTGATTTGCCATGGCGCTGAAAAAGTAGTTAATTTCAAAATTCTTTTTTGATATTAATACCATCAAGTCAGTGGCATTCGACATTATGTCGTTAATAGAGATAGGAGATAAATTAGATAAATCCCTTATCGTCGGTAAACTTTCTCTTCTCAATGCACCGCTCTTCATTCTATTCCAACTTCCAACTGTAATTGAACAGACATCTATAAAATAGTAATTGTTGTTGATATTCAGTGGAACCTTGTCAAAAAACGTAGCTGTATCATTAATTGTATCATATGAAGAAAGATCACCAATAGTTCCATTACCTGAAATTATACCATCTCCCTTTCCTTCTTTATCCGTTTTCCGTAATTTGGCCCTACGATTTTGGAACCATATCCTGACATTCTTTTCCGGTAAGCCAGTCAATTCAGAAAGCTTTTTCCTGCGCTGAGAGGTGGGGTTTTGATTCACTTCAAACTCACGTTTCAGGATCGAAAGAGCTTCGCCCCTTGCTCTGGTTCTCTTTGCTTTCGAGACTCGCTTTCCTTGTGTGTTTGTGGGTGTCTGACCAGCACTTTCTGCGTTTAGCTCGGTGTCATTTTTTTCGTTCCCAACGTCAAGGTCATGAGTGACAGATCTACTGTCATCATTATGTTCCTCGTTGGACTGCTGTATTAGACTGAACTCTGAATTAAACTGAGAATCAAAATTATCTTGATATTCGTAGCTATTCATTTTGAAGTAGGAACTTGAAGGATATTCGTAAATTATCGGTATGTTTGGAGATGCAAAAACCTGTGGCCTCAATTGTCTTCTAGAAGTCTTCTAATAATCTCTCGGTATGTTAAATAACGTATTGATTTCATACAAACACGACCAAAGCACAATCTTTGTTTTAACTGTTGGTTGTAGGTTGTTATACACTAAACCAGTCACCCTTAGCCACTCTCTTGATCTTGAGTGGAACAAATCGAACTCGCTCAAAGTTGAAGCTACTGATAAAACCTTGTTCTATATTTCAACAGGTCAATTAAGTAGCTATCCTTAATATCACGTTTCCTTATATTACTGTATTTATCTTTTGATCTTCATGAACATTCAATTAATCAATTTATTAATGAACTTCAGGAAATCTTTTATCATAAACCCAGTGGCCGTAAGAAGTGTTTAGAGCATGCGGCTCACCCAAGGACAAAACCAAGTTTTGGAGAGAGTTAATGTACTAGATTAGCACCAAATTTTTTTTGGATCAAGCAAAATGCAAAAATTATCGAACCTGAGTGCATTTTAGTTTATGTTAGAGTTTTCGGAGTTGCAACAGGATCATCAGCTAACATACTCTACAAGTGAGGCTTTTCAAATTTGCTTTAATTGAGTGAAAATATGATACGCGGGCAAAGAAAAAATAGCTATTTATATTATTTGAAAGTCTTAAAATAGATACTTGTTTGTTGAAACTACAAAATATTTCCAAGGTTAACATAGACAGATTTCACAACTGAGAAATTTTCAAGGCCGTAGGACCCTAGTTCTCTGCCATATCCACTCATTTTGACACCACCAAAAGGCATGTTGACTTCTACATCGTTAGAAGAGTTGATCCAACAAATGCCAGCATCAACTTCTTGTGCAAAACGGTTACATTTTACGATGTCCTTCGAAAAGACCGAAGAACCAAGTCCGTAGTCGTTGTCGTTTGCGATGGCAATCACGTCATCAAAGTTTTTGAATTTTCCAACCGCCAAAACAGGACCGAATATTTCTTCCCTTGAAACTTTGAACGTTGGTTGCACATCTGCCAGAATTGTAGGCTTGACGTAGTAACCCTTTGAAAATTCAGCGTGGGCTTTGACAAAGTCCGGCTCCCCTAGACCCCCAAGGACGACTTTACAACCATCCTCAATACCAGATTGAATATATGATTGAATTCTTTTCTGTTGCTTGGCCGAAATCTGTGGACCAACAACGGTATCTGGCTTGGATGGATCGCCAACAGGATAGTCTGACGCTACGTGCTGTCTCAATTTCTTCAAAAATTTGTCATATATAGATTCCTGGACAAAACATCTCGATGTGCCGCTGCAGATCTGTCCCATGTTCGAGAAAATCCCAAGTGCAACCCACTTGACTGCTTGTTCAATGTCGCAGTCATCGAAAACCGCTACCAGACTCTTTCCGCCAGCTTCTAGTGTGACTGGTTTCAGGTTCACGGTCGCATTTTTTTGAATCACCTGTCCAATGGCAGTACTGCCTGTGAAGGCAATTTTATTAACATCTAGATGCTTTACTAGTAGATCGCCCACAGTCGCACCTAAACCAGTGACGATGTTGAACACCCCTGGTGGGAACCCAGCCAGTTTCACAAACTCGGCAAAGAGCAGCAATGACAACGGTGTTTCCTCTGATGATTTGAAAACGGTAGTGTTACCGGCAGCGATAGCCGCCATTTTCCACGATGCTAGCCCCAGAGGGAAATTGAATGGCACAATGCAGCCTACAACTCCAATTGGCTGGTGCAGAGTGTAGCACAGTTTGTTCGAGTCTGGCGAATAGCTCTGGCCAACGGCCTTATCAATCCAGCCTGCATAGTATTTGAGCACTTCAATGACCTCCTCGATGTCAAATTTCGCGTTCAATATGACAGGCTTTCCTGAGTTATATGATTCGACCTCTGCGAGAAGATCAAAATTAACTTCGAGCAGATTTATCAAATTGTAAAAAAGATCTCTCTTTTTGCTCTTCGCAAGTTTTTTCCAGCTTGGAAACGCTTCTCTGGCGGCTCTAACGGCTCGATCAACATCCTCGGAAGTAGCAGTGTTGATTGAAACGATTACATCTGAAGTTGCTGGATTTCTGACATCAAGTGGTTCGCCACTAGATTCACAGAATTCGTTATTGATGAATAGACCAATAGGCTGCTCGTATTCTACGCCTGATGGAAGCTTGATTTTCTGGTATGTTGGCATGCTGGGTCTTATTTTTCCTATGATCACTTAGCGGAGAAATACACTAGGGGAAGAATTGAAACGAAATCAGTTTCTGTATCCAAATTTAAACGTAGTGAACGAGCTCATCTGATATTTATACACTTGGAATAGCACTCATAGATTCGGGCATATTGGTTGACAGCCTCACAGCTCCTTTGCGGGTCCATTCATAGAAAGTCCAAAAACCCTTATCGTAACCTCCATACACCTCACCTAATAGAGCTCTTATCACGCCTTCTGTCGCTTGAATGTAGTATTATTCTTGCCTACCATCATGTGCCTCGGATCCACTTTCCATAAACGGGAGAAATTCGAGTAGGATGCCCAAACTGCCCAAATACAAGATTGGCTTCCAGCGGGATGGCCAACTCTAAAAACGTAAAAAGGGTAATCCTCCATTGTCTGAAGACGTAAAAATCAAAGAGCCTTAGAATAGCGATAAAAGCTAGCTACACCGCGATTAAATACAAAATTTGGAGATCTTGCATAAAGAGAAGCCTTGGATATGTCGACCACATTATTTGGTGGCTGAAAAGAATCAAATCATAGACCAGATGTTTTTATTTGCCGACATTGCAGAATACTCATCAATATTCAGGTGTTAAACAAAAACGAATGTACAGCCCATGTGACTATTGAGACATTGCTCTCCACACATTTTGCTCTGGGTGAGGTTCCTGGTTTATGGTATAAAAGGCAGCAAAGGCGACCGAGTAGTTGAAACAGTGGCGGTTCCCTCTTGCTATACCTACTAACAGGCTAAATTTTTATTGAAAGCTTCCCTATAACTGTATACCATATTAGCGCTAGCAATGTCTTTATATTCTGAGATCGAAATTAAGGAATTGAACAGAACTTTCAAACTTCCAATCGGACTGTTTATAGACAATGAATTTGTCAAACCAGCCAAAAATGAAACTTTCGACACTATTAATCCAAGCACAGGAAAAAAAATCACTTCCTTTTACATAGGGAGCGAACGCGATGTAGATACTGCGGTTGACGCCGCCCGCAAAGCGTTTGACGAGACCTGGTCTGAGATTCCAGACAAGGAGCGCGGAAAACTTCTGTACAAATTTGCAGAACTGCTAAGACGCGATAAACTTGATCTAGCTGCATTGGAAACCCTGGACGCTGGAAAACCCTTTAAATCGAACGCCCAGGAAGACATTGACCAAGTCATCGATCTTGCCATATACTGTGCAGGGGCAGCAGACAAGTACACGAAGGGCTCTGTGATTCCGATCTCTAAAGACAAATACGGCGAGACCCTCAAAGTTCCGTTTGGAGTGGTTGGGCAGGTAGTTCCCTGGAACTACCCCATTAGCATGCTGCTGTGGAGGGCTTTGCCAGCGCTAGCTGCCGGAAACACTTTGGTTATCAAACCTTCCGAGAATACCTCGCTTTCTGCATTATACTTGGCTCAGCTGTTTGTCGAGGCGGGTTTTCCCCCAGGTGTCGTTAATATTGTCCCAGGCCTGGGCTCTGTTGTTGGAGATGCCTTATCGTCCCATCCAGGCATCAATTTGATTGCATTTACGGGCAGTACCAAGGTTGGGCAGAAAATCATGGAGAACGCAGGAAAATCGAACTTGAAGCCCGTATCCCTGGAAATGGGCGGTAAGAGCCCGGCCCTAATTTTCAAGGACGCCAAGCTTGATGAGGCAGTCAAGTGGGTTGCCAACGGTATCTATTTCAATACCGGTCAAAACTGTACCGCAAACTCTAGAATTTATGTTCAGGAAGAGGTGTACGAGGAGTTTTTGAAGAAATTTAGAAAGCATGTTGCGGAGGCATGGTCTTTCGACAAAAATTTTGACCCATTCGCTGATGAATGTGTTCTTGGGCCATTGATCTCTGATGTCCAATATGAAAAAGTTAGAGGGTACATCGACCATGGTATCAAAGAGGAGGGTTTGGACTACGAAATTATCGGCGATTTTCCTTCCAAGGACAAGACCCAAGGCTACTTTGTCCCTCCAATATTCTTCAAGAATGTTCCACAAGACTCCAAACTTTTGCGTGAGGAGATCTTTGGACCTGTCGCTGTTGTTGCCAAATTTAAGGACTACAAAGAGGGTATTAAGCTCGCTAATGACACCAATTACGGTTTGGCTGCTGCAGTGTTCACAGAAAACATTAGATTGGCAAACAAATTCGTCAGAGACATTCAGGCCGGCACCGTGTGGGTCAACTCGTCTAATGATGAGGAAATGTCTCTGCCATTTGGAGGTTTCAAAACCAGCGGAATTGGGAGAGAATTGGGCGAAGAAGGCCTGCATCACTACTTGCAAACCAAGGCAGTACATGTCAATATAAAATTTGACGAATAAAAGTAGATAGATCACAGGTTCGTATATAGACGCAACTTTTTAAATCAAGATTGCGACTCCTGTGTTTGCTTTATAAGGCTTTTTAGCTATTACACATCAAATCAGTGTTTAAACTGCTCGTTTCTGACATTCATTACCCGTATATCTCTATTTTCTTTACGTGCGGTTCAAGGAGTTTTGATAGGCGTCAATAGAAAATGATAATGTAAACATAGCAGATACAACAGCTACAATCGCCGAGAAATTGGGAAACTCCCATGCTTGTTGATTTAGAGCGAGCAAAATCCAAACATCCATGTGTGGTTTGTACCAGGAAAAAGGTCAAGTGTGACAGGTTAATTCCTTGTACATACTGTGTTAAAAGAGGCCTTGAAAAAGAATGCATCCAAAATAATACGAGCGCTTCGGCGAAAGAAAATGATAAATCATCGATTCTTCAGTTTTGGCAATTTTACGAATATTGGATCGTCGATGTCTGTGTTTGGAAGCACCAACCATTCAATGTCGATGGAGAACCCTCAGCGCTGAATGATGATCTGGCAATCCAATCAAGAGTCTTTGAGCAAATGTCGTCTGATTTATCCTTCAAGCTGATTGATTTTTGCATGGAAAACTTGGGATCGTTGTTTTTTGGCTGCTTTGCCGACATCAATGATATATACATACAGATGGATGCGTACTGGCAGCGACGAGACGCGCAGACGGAGGACAATAAATTGATACCGAGTATAGATGACCAGTTTTGGGCGACCCTACTATGGTCATTTTTTACACTCGCAGTGTACTACATGCCCTGCTCCATTTATGAAGAACTTGATTTGATTCGTTTTTTAGACAGTGCAGATGAATCAAATTCCGAAATCAACCAGCTAAGAACTTTTGAATTATTCATGCATACAACGTTGACAACTTTGAACCAGACCCAATTTATGGCGTTTCCTGACATTCGGTTACTCCAAGCTTATTGTTTACTGTCTTCGACTATGTTTCCCTACGTCAATTGCAATTTAAGCAACGGAATGCTACTGCAGTGTGTGAATGTGGCAAAAAGATTGCATTTAAACGAGTTTAAGGTAACGGTTAAAGATAATACTCCTACCCGATTAATTAAACATACATGTGAAAAGCTGTGGTTCAAAATTTTAACTCAAGATTATCTGCAGTCAGGACCGTATAAGCCCATAGAATTCCATACAGAACTTCCATCTTTACTACAACATGCAGCCTATTTAGAAGATCTTCCTACGTTTGACCTGTACGACACAGAAGATAGTTTTGAGGTTTTCTTTTGGAAGCTGTTGTCATTAGACAGAGATATTAATCAATATATCGTTACTTCGACAAAACCGCCGATGAAAACGTTGGACACAATAAAACGACAGATAAGTATTTATGATGGCAAAATTGACATTTTTAGTGAATCTGAGGTTACTTCAAGTACCAATTTGCAACGTTTTCTTCTAAAATTTTGCCTCTACACAGTAGCGTGGAAGCTATACAAATTGTACCACATCTATTACTCTACCTCCGACGGTTTAACGAAATCTGTACATTACACCAAGATACTAATATCATTACTGGTTGCTAATTTCAAGGATGAAGCTAGATTACCATTTAATAAACATCCTTTTGTCTTGATGACTTTTTCAAGAATTGCATCTGTTTATATTTATATGGAGTTAGTTGATGAAAATGCTATTCTCAAAGAAATTAACCTGGACTTACAAGAAGTGTTTGACAACTTTTCCTTAATATTTGGTGCTGTTCTTTTCAAGATAAATGGCATTTTGGCAAAGCTCAACAAGTTAAAGATATTATGGAAAAGAATTAATATTGCTGATGAAGACCAAAATATCAAACATCCCATATTCAGTATCATGTATGATGATATCAGATACATAACAAAGGAATGTAATATGTTACCACAGCTTATCAAAGGTATCGACATACAGTATCTGGATCACAACTTCATTGATGAAAACTACAAGGACAATTTATTGAGCGATCAAATTAAAAACTTTCAAGAAGCTAATGCCATCTATAAAATATTGAACTAAACAATATTATATCCAAATTTAACACCTTTCAAATACCTTATACAGTCCTGGTAAATTGGCTATTTCAACTACGTCTTTTAAGAGACTGGCGGGTGCCAGCAATCGTCTTTTAACAGATGGGAAAATGACGTTTTCTAAGGCTGCAGATAATTCCGCTGTACTTGTTACTAGATCAACTTCCTTTTCATCTTGAGAACGTTCCTCGGTGCCTGACTGATCTGGTTTTAATATTACCTCTGGTATATATAACAGAGCAATCTGTCTCAAAATTTCCCCAAGACATTCCTGTTCATTGGCCCAATCGACCTTTGTACCTAGGCGGTACACAAAGAAGGGTAGTTTGGACAAAGGTGGGTTATACCCTTTCAGTAACAGTGGGATAGACTTCAAAGTAACTGTGGAGAAATCTAGTTCTTTTTCTGAAGAAATTTCTTCATCACAACTTATTTCAATTGAAAAATATTCGAGGAACATTTCTCTCATTTCATATAATTGTTTAATAATATTTTCAACAGCAGGTTCAGTTAAGTGGTCAAAAACACTCAGTAACGTGCGTAATGTCAAGCCATTCTCTTCTGTACTGCTTAGTTCGATCGATCCAAAGTTTGAAAAGTCTGTCAAACCAATCTGATAAAACAATTCATATGATAAGGCCCCATAATCCACCAAGAATAATTTTAAGTCATATTGGATTGCCGCAATTCTTCTTTCTTCATCAACAATACCTACGTACACTAAATTTGCGAAGATGCTTGTCAGTTCCTTGTTTGAATGTTCATCTACCAATTGTTTTAAATTTTTTATACTTGTCAGGTTTACTGCAACTCTTTTTTTAGGTACAATGCTATAACCACCTTTGATTGAATCTTTTATTTCCTGGGTAGATTGCTCATCTGTAGATTTTTCAGTATCATTATCTATTCCATCCGTTTCGGAAGGTAATATTGTTGCTGCTTGGCTACTTTTATATTGCGAAGCTTGCAAGAATGAAGTTATCTTAGATTGTGAAGCATCTGTCCTGACAAGGTTATGTTCATATTTTCTTGCTTTATTTTGAATTGTAGAGTCATTTTGATAATCAGATTGTGGTCTGCTTCGGCTAATGTTCTCAATAACAGATGGATATGTGTCAGGTTTTGTTGTTTGTCGATTCAAAATTGTTGATGTTTTGAATGTTCTTGTACTTTCCAAATTGGCCAAAATTTCATTCAACTTTGAACAGATGAGATCAATAATCTCATCTTGGTGTAGAAAACGCACTTCCCTCTTTGTTGGGTGGACATTAACATCTATTGTTTCAGGACTTATCAGCATACTGAGATAGATGAACGACTTGTTTCCCTTAGGTAAGAAGTTCGAATATATTTGATTTAGAGCTCTACTCATTGGATTGCAATTAACTAAGCGGTTGTTGATGAAGAATAAAGCTGGAATTGACTTTTTTGAAATATAATCCAGATTGGAAATCTGTCCACTAATCCCAATTATTCCAAGCTCTTCGTCAGAATCGGTTTTGAAATCTATCATGGCCGAAGCCACAGAGTTGCCGTATACCTGCCGGGTGCGCGAGCTGGTATCTTCTTCACTCTTAATGTTTAAAGCAAAACTCGAGTCAGCAAATTTTTTACACGAAAATGCAATACCTTTTGAATGAATGGCATATCTCCCTACCACATCCAAGATCTTGGTGTATTCTTCACTGGGTGATTTCAGTGCTCGCCGTCTCGATGACATATTATAAAAGAGATCTTCAACTAGAATGGCTGTGCCTTGGTTACCAGCAATAGGTTTCGGGTTGCCTAGCATTTCCCCCTCAGCATAAGATGCGCGCCAGGCGCATTTATCGTCTTTGGTCTTAGTAGTGACGGTGACCCTTGCAATGTGTGAAATACTGGCCAACGCTTCTCCTCTGAAACCATAGGTCTGAATTTGGCTTAGATCCTCAAACGTCGAGAGTTTTGAAGTGGTAAATCTATGACAGAGAATAGGTAAGTCATCTTTGTTTATTCCTGATCCGTTATCAGATATTTGAATCATCTTGATGCCACCTTGTTTCACCAATATATCCACGGACGTGGCGCCGGCATCGATGGAATTCTCCATCATCTCTTTTAGAGCATTTACAGGCGAGATTATAATCTCCCCTGCAGCAATCTTATTCACAACAGTGGAATCCAGAGCACGTATAGTCGAAACCATCGTAGCTTGGCGTTTTTATATTCTTATGGTGCTAGAAATGAATATAAGCGCTTTGAAGTTTAATAAATTGCATGAGACGTGTAAATATATTACCATCAAGAGAAACAGATAATAGAAAGAGCGTATTTAAAAACAGTAATCACATACACTTCTGAGTGAAGTTTTAGTGCAAATAATGGATTAAAGTCAAAGATATTTATTTTGAGGCCATTAATCATATCGTTTCAAGCTTGACTTCATATTATTCTCCCGCCTATAAGTATAATCGGAATATCAGCGAAACGCCAACGCCCTGAATAACTTTCCTCAAAGGAAAAACAAATATCATTTGAGCAATTTATCAACATTCTGGAAGTCTACAATTGGATTTTCGATAACGTCGCATTTCTGTATCCAGGATCTGTAGCTAAATTGTGATCAACATTTTCTACTGAATTGCCAATAAATAAAAAGAATATACCGCTATCATACAGAAAGAGGGACCTAACTAACCCTAAAGCTTCCGACCTATATCAGATTATAATGGTTGATACTCTGAATGGAAATACTAGAAAAAGACTCGGCTCTCAGGTGGATGATGAAGATGAGGAAAACGATGATTTCGATGTTTTAAAAGGCTATAGAAATTTCGAGGAAGAAATAACAAAGAGCAAGGCCCAAGTGAGCCGAACTGGAGACATATCTGTTGCAATCAAGAATCTTGAAGATGTGGATGGTTTGTTTTCAAAAGTCGCTGGCACGAGAAACAACAGTCTCTTTGCTCAGGATGCAAGGGCAATAGTTAACATTAGTGAGATGGCACAGATAAGTGTCAGAAATTTGAAGCTGGACGATTTAACAACTATTGTGAACCTAGAAGATATACTTAATAGCTCTAAAAGATACATGTTGAAAGAGTTTTTTGAGGTTAACGAAATATCAGAGGAAATCAACATCAACGTACCTAGAGTAAACTCGACTGGCCAAGAAGAAACTGGGGGAGATAACACAGAGGGTCTCCCACAAGGCGACACACTACGGAAGAGTGCCATAAGAAAAAGATATCTGGAACAGTTTGATAAATACAGGGACTTTACCAGTTTCAATTGGTTTAGAATGGGTACCTTATTCAATAATTTATCCAAGGAAGCAGTGGTAACGGACCACCTGCTGGGCCCCTTTTCAGTCGAAAAGAAGGTAAGAACACAAGCCAACAGACGAGAGCGTGAAACATATGGGCAGGTCACGACTGCTGAAAAGATAGATCATAATTCTCTGAACAGAAATGTAGAAACGACAACACCAGAACAAGTACGAAAGTGTTTTAAAATACTGACGAAGAAAAAAGGTTACGATAAAATAAGTCTGTTCGAGTTTATAATAAATCCTCGATCTTTTGCGAAATCTGTTGAGAATTTATTTTACACTAGTTTCTTGGTAAAAGAGGGGAGAATTGTTTTGGAGGAGGATCCCGATGGGCTACCCACCATCAGAGCAAAGGAAGGACTACCGTCTGATCCTCATGCAAGAGAAATTGAAAAGCGGAAACGTAAGGAGGCTGTTCAACATCACATTATTTTTCAAATGGATGTGGCAACCTGGGAAAAACTAATAGAAAAATTCGATATAACAGAACCATTTATAGAGTAGTTCATAGTTGAAACTAATACTGTATTTACAAGTAAATGATGTCTGAATTAGGTATTCTTGATCCAGCCTGGGATAGATAGAAGTTCATCCAATGGCCAATTTCGTATTGGTGTAACTTCAATATCTGTTGTTAAATTTAACTGTTCGTAAATCTCAATGCCTGCCCAGCCGATCATAACAGAATTATCTGTACACAAACTGAGTGGAGGATAATGGAAATTGGTAAAGGAAGAAGATAATTCTGTCTCTAGCATTTGCCGAAGTCTAAGATTGGCACTCACACCACCGGAACAAATAAAATCTTTGACATGACGTAACTTATCAGAATTCAGCTCAATCGTCTTCTTGAGTCTAGATATCAAATGATTGAAAATTGCCTCTTGAATTAAATAAGCCATTTGCCGTTTTTCATCTTCTGAGTAATAGGCAATTGGTTTGGACAGGTGTGTTCTCACAGCTGTGATGAATGGTGCAAATGAAAACGCTTGTGTATCGACACGGTTAGCTTTATTTTTTAACGGATTTGGTAGCTTCATAAACATATTTACGTTTAAGCCACTCTTTCCTTCGTTAATGAACTGTTCCATTCTTTGCGCAATCATATCTCCCGATATTCCAATTTCGCGACCGCACTTGTCCAGTGAATCACCTATGGCAATATCCATCGAGTTGCACAGAATCTCATGGTCACTGATACTATTTGACAGTAAAAGGGTAGTGTGACCTCCGCTCACCAACAAACTTACAAACGGGTAAGTTGGCGATTGTCCGTTGGTACTCATCCTGCTGATCAGTAGATGGCCCAGCATATGATGAACTCCCACAAACGGTTTATTCCACGCGACACTAAGGCCTTTCGCAAAATCCAAACCGCCAGATAATGATCCGGGCATGCCAGGCCCGCGGGTAACGCATATAAGATCGATTGCTGGTGAGCCAGCGGCTGCCAACGCCCTTTTCGCAACGGTTCCAATTTTCATTTGATGGTGTAGATGGGCCTTAGTTGGGATAATACCACCATGCTCAGTACTGTTCAGGGTATCCCTAAAATTTGAAAGAATGGTGGGCACCGAATTCAGGGAGGGTCGGTCTATAATGGATACACATGTGTCATCACAGGATGTTTCTATCGCCAATACCTTGTAGTTTCTCCGCGGTGCACAACGGAAAAGCAGTCGAAGGAAAGAAGATTTCATATCATACCCAAATAATTAATAAATTTCCACCCCATTTAGGTAAGATTGCACATACTGGTTCTGTTTTTTTCTTACTATATGCGTACTGTGATGCTCTTATAAGGTTAGGCCAATAACCATTGAACAACGATTGTCCAACTAAAATATCACGTGATCGATTTTAGTTTAATTTAATTTAATTGAACTGGGTTGAAACTGACTGGAAAAGGAAGTGCCAAGGCGTCAAAATGGATGTTCTCCCGGTTGAAAGTGAACTACATCATACCGCCTTCGCTTGTATATAATATATTGGTGTTTAATTTTCATTAAAAAAATACTATTTGCCCTTTCCGCTGTAAGCAATCCAAATCATCAACATTACTTACCATTTTGAGACTGCCCTCTGTTTATGATTCGATTCAAGATAGATTCTTTGGACTAAGTGCTTTGAAAAATTGAATGCTAATTGATTGAAACGGGTGGTATATTTAAGTTCTGTTGGAGCATTTTCTTATTTATCCTCCCTGGTATGGAATGTGGCATTTTACATCGTCGATTCCTATCGTAAACACACCGCATCATGACTATGGCAAACGGTATACGAATACAAGTATTGATAAGGACAATGGTAGTGATGCCGATGATGTTGTAGATGATAACAACGACAAAGGGAGTGACGAGCCATCTGGACCCCTTCTCCATTGCATAATGGCGGGGGCCATTGGTGGATGTATTGGTGATAGCGCAATGCATTCTTTGGACACTGTAAAAACTAGACAGCAAGGAGCACCCAACGCCGTTAAGTACAATAACATGCTCAATGCATACCGAACGATATTTCTCGAAGAAGGCTTTGCTCGCGGTTTGTACAGTGGCTACTTTGCAGCATTGCTAGGTTCGCTCCCCAGTGCAGCTATCTTTTTTGGAACATACGAATACACCAAGAGAAAGATGAAGTACGATTTTGAAATTAATGAAACGACAACACATCTTACAGCCGGATTTTTGGGAGATCTGTTCGCAAGTTTTGTATATGTTCCGTCAGAAGTCCTAAAGACCAGACTACAACTACAAGGCAGGTATAACAATCCACATTTTGAGTCAGGGTATAATTATAAGAACCTACGCCATGCCATATGCACCATCACAAAAGAGGAAGGCCTGGGTGCATTATTCTTTGGGTACAAAGCTACATTAGCCAGAGATCTGCCGTTTAGCGCCCTCCAATTTGCCTTCTACGAAAAATTCAGGCAATGGGCGTTCACACTTGAGGGCAAAACCCGCTCAAATGATGCAGATCTATCGATTGCCAACGAAATTACTACTGGTGCATGTGCCGGTGGACTGGCAGGCATTATCACGACACCTCTTGATGTAGTGAAAACAAGAGTGCAAACCCAGCAACCGTCCTCATCAACTGTCAGTTTGGATTACCCCAATTACAAGCCTGCCACATTGTCAAGCTCGATCACTCATAGCTTGAAAACAGTTTACAAGTCTGAAGGGTTCTTTGGGTTTTTCAGTGGCGTGGGTCCCAGGTTTATATGGACTAGTGTTCAAAGCAGCATAATGTTGCTTCTGTACCAGATGACGCTGAGGACTCTCAACAATTCTTTAGGAAACGATGAATTTCATTGAGGCTGCCTTTAACATTCTGACATCCAGAATTTGCATTTACTAATATATGGTTCTTGCTGAACCAAAAAGAAAATTTCTGTACATAAATATCACTTCTATTAAACATTCAATACCTTGGATATAGATTCTACACACAGCTGAGGTTGGTTTCTGTTGGTTTGATCTCAATTCTCTTTACGAAGCTAAGGCTTCGTACAATCTTGATCACGTGAATTCTACAATGTGTCTCAAAGAGCGCTACAAGAGCGTACGATGCTGAATTCAACATACCCTAAAAAGAGTTGATATTCGGAACATAGCTTCTGATAACCATTCGCTAATAAGCTACACAACGAAATCAACTGGTCTTGCCTTACCGAAGATGCAGTATGTTGGTAGAGCTATAGGGTCCGTGTCCAAAACGTGGTCATCGATAAATCCGGCGACCCTATCCGGTGCGATCGATGTCGTGGTGGTGGAGCATCCCGATGGCACCTTAGCTTGTTCTCCATTTCATGTCAGGTTCGGAAAATTCCAGATTCTGAAACCTTCCCAGAAGAAAGTGGAGGTCATTGTGAATGACAAAACTACCAATGTTCCCATGAAGCTTGGCGACTCAGGCGAGGCTTACTTTGTCTTTGAAACCACCTCGCGCAACGTTGAAATTCCGAACGAACTACTGGCCTCGCCTGTTTTGAGTGCGACCAGTAGTGCACCACAGTCTCCAGAGACGTTGAATCTTGAGGATGAACACAACAGCAAGCCGGGGGACACCCCCCAAACTCTGGAAGAGCCTGATTTTTTGGATATCAATGGCACCGATGCGGACACTTCACACAACGGTAAATCACAAGATGGTGATATCACAAAGCTCCAATTCCATAACAGCAAGTCCCAGGAGTTCCAGACGAAGCTTAATAAGAGGCTGACGGACATCCACATTCCCAGCAGGATTGATCCCAATGGTGATGTTTTGTTAGATATCGAGGGTTACAAAAGCAGTACAGACAGGATCCATGATGCCGACGAACAGCTCAAGCAGCTGATAAAGGACGAATTGGGGAAGGAGTGCGATATTGCAGAATTTGTGCATGAGGACAAAAACGGCAACATCAGAATCACCAGCCCCTTCGAGCAAAGCCTTGGCATTTCCCCACCGGGCTCTCCAGTCACCAGCGATACAGAAGAGGAAGTCAGCAGTACAGTCAGCAGTAGCGGCAATGAGATCGATCGCCCTACCACCATCAACGGCAGCATCAGCGATGATCTCCACACCTACATCAAGACACTGCGTCTGACCAGTGATCAGCTAAAATGCTTGGATTTACGGTACGGAGAGAACGACCTTAGATTTTCGGTCGACAGAGGCAGAGCAGTCGTGGTGTCAAAGCTCTATGTCTGGAGATGGGATGTTCCGATAGTGATTAGCGACATCGATGGAACCATCACCAAATCAGATGCGCTTGGGCATGTGATGACGATGATTGGAAAGGACTGGACTCACCCTGGGGTAGCGAAATTGTTTTCCGAGATTTCGCGCAACGGATACAATATTCTGTATTTGACCGCCAGGAGCGCTGGACAAGCGGACTCCACCAGAAGTTACCTTAGATCCGTGGTTCAGGATGGCATGCGCCTTCCCTACGGCCCTGTGATACTGTCACCGGATAGAACCATGGCCGCGCTACGACGTGAAGTAATACTGAAGAAACCAGAGGTGTTTAAAATATCGTGCTTGAACGATATAAGGTCTCTATACTTTTCCGACACTGCCAAGGTGCAGGACGGTCTGTCGGGCGATTCTCCAACGGACGCGAAGAAGCTCTCTCCTAACACAGATGAGAGACCGACGCCCTTTTTTGCAGGATTTGGCAACCGTATAACCGATGCTTTGTCCTACAGAACCGTAGGCATTCCGAGTTCAAGGATCTTCACTATAAACCCAGATGGCGAAGTTCACATGGAGCTGCTAGAGCTCTGTGGGTATAAGAGTTCCTACGTGTACATAAACGAGCTTGTGGACCATTTCTTCCCTCCGGTAGCGCCGCTGTTGGGCGGCGACGATGACAGAAGCATCATATCAGGCACTCCCGGTTCCCCCATGCATGTCGGTCTGGACGAGAGCATCGACACCAAGACATTTTTGGAGCGGAGCAACCAGGAGGAGAAATTCACGGACGTGAATTACTGGCGTGAGCCGCTGTTGGACATTGACGATCTCTCGGATGCCAGCGACAATTCCAGCAAAGACGATTCGCAGACGCCCAAAAAAGTCACGTCAGAATTCATCGACAGTTCCCTGCCCAAAAACACCGTGAGGCCGGATCTGATGTTATCGTCGTCTCATTCGATCCATTCTTCGATCATGGGCAGCAGCGATGGTGAATTTCAAGACGAGTTTGATGAGGACGAGTTTATAGACTAGAAAGACCGTGTATACTGATCTCGATATCTCTAAACATTTATACAGTCGGTGAAACACTCCATAGTGTGAAGGCCCCTAAGAATATCTGCAACTGACGGAACCCGGGCCTTTATAGCCATGCCTGGGGCGCACAGATCTCTACGAATTTCTGCAGCTCTTGGTACAAGTTCTCGAGGCGCACACCAGTGAATGTGGCACCACAACTGATACGCCTGGTAAAAAGAGTGTTTTAGAAGAGGGCACCTGATTCAGGTGCCAGCTCTTCCGCCCACAGACGCTATTTCGACCCCGGAACCGTACATCTTATGTAGGGCTCTTTTACTGTGGGTCTTTTCTATATATTATAGCAGTGAAAATTGCGCATTCTCATAACTACCTAACACTTCTAGAAAAGCTGTCCGCGTCTCTACCATCACAAGAGGGAGCCAAAGAAGCCTTTTTGTCCGCCTTTCCAGTTCAATTTCCAAGAATCGGCTGTCCCAACCTACAGAATCTCGTTCCCACAGAAGAACTACCATTGCGAACCAAGACCAGGGTACTCTCTACATCATACGCACCGCTCCTACACTGCAGAGAGACGTCAGGAAAAGCACCAGCACGCCATTAGAACTCCACTATTACAAGCACAACTTCGGATAGCGCTCAGAAGACAGTCGCTGCGTTGCCGCTGCGTTGTTGTCGCCGCTTCTTATTTGGCTGTGGGGAGACGGCGTAGGCGCGCAGACGGGTAACGCCTTCCCCGGTGCCACCGGCCTAGCCAAGTGTGACACGTGACAGAGATGAGCAGGGACTTACTCAGGTATGTGCGCTGCAGAGAAGAATTCCCGAGAGGCTGAGAGGCAGCAGGGGAAGCACAGTGGCCACCTGGCCTATACGGCTGGGCCACTGCTCTGCCGTTCGCTGCCCCGCTTCTGCGAGCGAGCTTGGAAACGTGTGGTAGCCACGCCATCTCCAGGAGCACTGCCGGGGTTGTATTGTCACGGTCCGCTCGTTCTTCTTTGCACACAGGCCAACCGCGGCGGCCACTGGTGCTGCAAAAGCACTGCACGGCGTGATCCTGTGGGCAACCACGGTCGATTGTGGCCACGCGTCAGGACTTCTCTTCTGGGCAGGGCCGGGGACAAGCGGAGCGCGCGCGACCCAAAAGTCGTGCGATGCCAAGTGGCACGCCGCGTGGAGGGATCAGGCGCCCATGGGGGAGCGCCAGAGATTTCTGCGGTGTGGCCGCTACTGAGGGCTGCTCGACGGCCGTATTGGGCTTTCTGGCGTGTCGAATTTGCCGTGTGTGCGCCGTTTTATGCGGGCCAGAGGCAGAAGTGGTGTTCACGAACCGGCAGGCATAGGTGTGCCAAAGGCGGGTAATACTAGCAGGTGCCTCTTGTTTTCATCCGTCTGCGTCTTTCTTTTGTTTTTCGGGCTGGGACCTGAACAACGAGGTTTTCCCACCAGCCAAAACTGGTGTGACGCGGATGAAGGGTTTTTGTCGATTTTTCAATCATATCCATCATTCTTCTTCGACAGTCGAGTTTCTTTTACCATATATTAGACTTCAGAGTTGGGAGACTTTAGTACGAGAGCCGTGGAAAAATTGAGAATTTCACTTAGTGCCAGTCAGCAGAACAACATTCATTCGCCAGTTAAGAAACGAAAAGAGCGTAGCCTGTTCTGAGGAATCGACAAACATACGGCCTTTCGAGAATCGCACAAAAAACACCGTGAGTGGATCAGCATTCGTCAAAGGCAATCTCACAGCAGTACAGAGTGCGCATCACCGACTTTAATGTTTATTCCAGCAGGAGGAAGTGTTTTCTTTTGTTTGAAGAATATAGAGCTTACGTTGAACCTCTTGGTCTAGAACCTGCTTTCGGAAGACATTACAGGCTCCCAGAGGTACCGACACGCGAACCACGACGTCTGAAAAGTGTTCTGGGGACAGTGCTGAACGGCGGTCGTTTCTAAGCATCGGAGCGAAGCCAAACAAGGAAGAGCGCGTGGTAAAAGGAAAGGAGAAATCTGACCTGTAATCAAGACTCAGGATATAACACGCATCACACAGCTGTTATTCGCCGATCTCTAGCAGAAGACTCTCGAAGCGTTAGCTACTATCCATATCCCATCATTGTTATCGGACTCTATTTGGCCGGCAGCAGGCAGAAGGGAAGTCACCAACGCCAAAGTCGTTCTTCAACAACAACCACGCTCGGGAATATCTCTCGCTTGTCACAAGAATATAAGGAGTCTCCAGGCTACCCATCTTCTGATTTCCCACTAGAGCAGCAGCCATCATTACACTGTCGCATATCTTCGCGCAGCATCGTTACCTATCTAAGCACGCTGGCATCAAAAGATTGGTCAACAACACAGCAATCAATCAGAAGGCGCTTACTATAATGAACATAAAAGACGAGCACGCCAATCTGGACAAGGATGGTTCCACCGTTGTAGTATCAGATGCCAAGGCTAAGAACTCGAGGCAGCTTCTGTACGCGCATATCTACAACTATCTGGTTGAAAACGAATACTATGACACGGCGAAGAAGTTGCTTTTAGAGGCAGACGTACCGCTGGCATCGACGTCAGATGAAGACCACAATCTTTCCAAGAAGGACCTCGATATGAGCAAATTGGTCCCCGCAAAAATGTTGATGAATTCGCGAGACACATTTCTATTCGAGTGGTGGGAGTGTTTCCTTTCGCTACATAACTACATCGAACACACTCCATCGGAGGAACTTCAGCCTAAGGTGAAAAATGAAAGGATAGTGCCCATAATCCCCCAGAAATCGTTCAACCCGAATATTGTTCCCATGGACGGCCAGGCCTTCAATCCCGGCCAGTACATGGGTGCGCAGAACCCACCATTCCCATATCCACCACAATATATCTTAAACGGCCAACAGCTGCCGTTTATTCCTAACACAGATGCAGAGAAATATAAAAGTAGTTTACCACCTCATGTTCAGATGTTTTTCAATACATACTCCAAGAATGGCTCGAATTCTCCGATCTCAATGGACCAAAATGCCAAGAACAGGGCAGACAGTGGAAGCACCCTCAGAAACCCAGAAAATAACATTGGTGCCGCGGGCATAAGTAAGCAGTTACAACAGCAGGCAATGCAGTCACAGAAGCTTTTTGGCAATGCGATGAACCCATATGTCAATGTCCCACAATTTGGGCCAATGATGGTGCCACCGGCAGACGCGCCATTTCCACAGCCAATGCCCTCTTCGACTCTGCAGCAGCCGGAAGTGCTGGTTCCAGGACAGGCCAACGGTCCGCCGCCACATCAATTGTCAAAGAAGAAAATGTCGCAAGCACAAGCCAATCATCAGAATATGCAAATGAACAACCAAGCCGGCACTTTGTACCAGAATAGTTTGGATAAGCTCCCCAAAAGCCTGCAGCTTCCGCAGCAGCAAGGACAGGGCTCTCAAATTCATAAATCCCCTATGGTGAATAGTAATACGAACACGGGTGGTAGCAACGACGACAGCGAAGGAACACAACAGTCCTCCACATTGGGAAACAGTGCAGCGAACACGTCCTTGACGAGCATGCAATCTCCAGGCACCTTTGGTCCGCTGCCCCAGGGTAACATGGCTGCGATGGCCGGTGGAGCTCAAATGGAACCGCGCGCAGACCAAGAGCCAAACGGCGATGCTGCCAGCAACCAGAACATGATGATGATGATGTATGTCCAACAGCAATTCCAAAGGCAGCAAGAGGCTCTGCAGAACCAGAATTCAGAGATGGGCCAGCAGACGCAGCCCGGAAAAGTGCTTACGAAAGACGGTTCTATACCAGATCTGCATCAGTCAAGAGTACCGCCTAATATGGACCTTCAGCTTGGTAACCTGGCCGATGTCATGCCACCTTCGATGCCGCAGATGAATCAACTGCCGCACAACTCGGGCAAAGTCGGTCAGGAGAGCTATCCGCCAATGATGAATGTGAGCGTGAACCCGATGGAGCCGCCAAATCCCCAGCAATATATGATGATGATGATGATGATGATGAATAATCAGCAGCAGCAGCAGCAGCAATTTCCTGGAATGCCCCAGTCACAGAATGGAGAGGCGGGACAACCGCCGGTTCCAGGCTCTGCGGGCGTGCAACGAAGAATGCCTGAGCAGCTGAACGGTACTGCTGGAGGCTTTGCGGCCACACCAGGAGGAAAGAAGGGCTCAGAAGCCGGGAAGAAACGCAACGGCAGCGCGGGCCAGGCAACTGCAGCCGACGGTAGCAGTGCGAACTCCCAAGGTGTGCTGACCGGCGGGGCTGATCCCGGCAGTCTGTACGAGATAAGTGCTGGTGGGGACGCCGGCGGCTCGCGCATGTCTGGCACGCCGTACGCCATCGATTCACCGGCCAAGGGCCGACAGGAGAGTGCAGGCGCAAGTGGCAGTGGAAACGGTGTTGCCAAGAAGAAACAGAAGAAAGCCAGGGCTGCAGCGCAGGACAGCAAGGGCAGCCGCTACATCCAGAACGCGCTGGACAAGACGTTGGCGAAGCCGGACAACATGTCCCCTACAGCGGGCCACCTGAACACTTCGGCGGCGTCGAACTCAGCGTCGAACTCGCACTCGAATTCAAACTCGAACAGCGCGTTCAATCTCCCTCAGTCTGCTGGTTTGGACATAGGGGAAGGCTCGCCATTTGAGCTGTTCGATATGAATGGTTTTGCGAACGACATCCTGCCCAACTAGAGCGCGTAGGGCCTGTGCTGGCCACCAAAACCGCACATGCATGCATGTGTTCGAGAAGGCCGTGCGGCCCATACTGCTGGATGGCGGGAATCGTTGATATTAGTCTATGTAAAGCATGTACTGGCCTGGCCGCGGGTGTGCATCCGCGGGGTCTCAGAAAGGAGTTCCTTTCGCCTGTAACTAATGCACGTATAGAGTTTATGGAGAGCGCCGGGGGCGGCGGAGGGCTAGTGCCGCCGGCGGGGATACAATGCCCTTCGATCTCCGCTGGTACTTGCCCAGCGGGATTGTAGTCCCGCCGAGGGCGTCCGCTGCGTGCTGGGCGGACTTGCCAACGTCGCCGACGCGCGCGAGGCGGCCGTGTAACGCCGCTGAGCAACGGTAGGGGACGGCGCTGGGTTCGATAAGAGTTGAGCTCACGGTAAAGCTGGCGCTTGGGAGAGTATAACGTCAAATATTAATGGCTAAACACTTGTAACGCATATATGTTTATATATTTGTGCCGGACAAGCCGCTCGCGCTCGTAAAGAACAGCAGCCAACGGGCGCATCGACGCTCGCTAGTAATGGCCGGGTAATACACTAGTCACGTGGAGGTGGCATTGGATCACCGCTTCGATCGGGTAATCTCCGCCCGAGGCGGGGAAGCAATGCCGCGTGGCGCGGATCTTCGCTCCGCCGTGCGCCGCGATGCGGCAGGGCCCGCTCGCACATTCCGCCCCCGGTCTCTGCTGCTGGCTATATAAAAGCCCTTGCAGACCGCCGGTACCACAGCGCATCGCGCTGACCGCCAAATCACAGCTGTCGCCTCACGCTGTGCAACTGTGCAAACGTTCTATCCCCCAATGTGTTGTTGCTTGTGTACTGTGTCAGACGTGATCCTGTACGTCCTGGCGTTTTTCTTTCCACCGGTCGCTGTCCTGCTCCGATCCGGCTGCTGCTCCTCAGATCTGCTGCTCAACGTGCTGCTGACGCTGCTGGGCGTCCTGCCCGGCATGCTGCACGCGTTCTACTTCGTGTGGACCACCAGTCCGCTCAGAACCGGCGCTGAGTACGTCTACTTCTACCAGCAGGGCTGGGCCGACAGCGAGCGCCTGGCTGGCCGGGCACAGGGCCCAGCCGGCGCAAGCAACGGCCAGTCGGGCTACGGTGCCGTCGAGACGCCGCTGGTGGGTGGCATGCCGGTGCCCAGGCAGACGCAGTCGGGTTCCAAAATAGCCGTCTCGGGCGCCCCACCGCCCTACTCGGAGCTGCCGTAGCGGGCGCACTGCCCCCGTTGTGCGTTGGAACTTGTATCGCTGTGTACGGTCCGTAATGCTAGCCTTTAAAGATATTTGAGATGCCCAATCGCGGACGCGTGAAACGCGTCCCAGAGCAATGCCAGCTTGTTTTTAGAAGGTTGCAGCAAGGATCTGTTGTGCAACCGCCTCTCAGTTGTTCTTGGAGCGCTTGTTTTCCGCGAGGCGCAAGCCCGGCTCCAGCGGCCGCTTGCGCGTTGTGAAGCGCTCTGCCACGTCCAGCAAGCACAGCTTGTCCACAAACTTGTTCTTGCGGTTCAGACGCACCGAGTCCCGCAGCACCAATGAGCCCACCCGCTCGTTGGCCACAAAGCGGCCTTCGAACGACATGATCTCGCGCGGGATCGACGTCACGACCAGTTGGAAGTGCATGTCGTACCCACTGCCGTCGGGGGCCAGTTGGAAGCGGTGGCTGACCAGCACGGCGTCGCTCACCAGGCCGAGGTCGTACACGCAAATGCGCATCGAGTTCACGCTGTTGTTCATCAGGTTCTTGTGGTCGCGGATCTGCGCTTTGTCGATTAACAGCAGCCCGTGGATGTCTACCACCAGGTGCACCGACTCCGTCAAAACAAACAGTTTCTTGAACGACGACAGCCGGATAACCATCTCCTTGAACAGCCGGTCCTCGTGGGACACCGCCAGGTCGTCGGACAGTAAATAGTGGAACGAGTCGATTTTGCTGATGGGCTCGTCCACGGTCTTCGGCTGGAAAGTCGTCACCTCCAGGTACCGATCGATGCAGATGATGTCCATATTCTTGTAATTGTCTGTGAGGAAGGACGTTGTCGCCATTCCGCTCTCGATGTCGGCCCCCTGTAGGCCCGTACGGTCGTCGCTGGGACAGTTAACGTTCAGCATGACCTTGAAGTCCGTGGTGAACGTATTCCTTCGCAGTTCCCGCATGAACATATCCAGCTCCCACTTTGTCGTTCTCGGCAGATCAACTGCCTCTGGAAGATGGGTCCAGGTGGAGGCCAAGTGCGGATTCCTGTTCCGCCTCACGAGCACAGTCGGCTCGGTGCTCGGCCTCCTGCTACTGTAATTGCTTCCGATCATCGCGTTCCTGTGGAAAAACTCATAAATATCATCCTTAGGGTGTCCCTGTCGTTGTTTCCAAACATTGATGGATTTTAAAATGGCGGTGCCGTAGCTGCGCTCCAAATCCTTCCAGATCGAAGTGCTGTAAGTCTCTATGTCTGTGAGCGGGTCCGCGATGACCCACGAAAACAGGTTGTCGTAACCCATCTTCTTTGCAACGGCATTCCACGACATGACTTCTGAGTCCAGCGTCTTTTGGAGCTTCTTTTTGATATTTACAAATGTGACAAAGAAGTTGACGTAGACCATCGGCACTATGATTTTCCGTATTATCAATGCAGATCTTGGAGCAACCGTCAAGAAGCTTAGTCGATCCAACGGATTGATGTGAAACTGAGTGACGCACTGGTCCAGCCGCGAGAATAGTGACGGCCTGTATATCGGTACACTGCCGTATACCAAGGCAAAGGACTCCAGGGTTGGAGAGACCGCCAGCTGCTCTTTTTCCATAGGAAGCAGAAAATAGCATATGTGCCTGTTCAACGACCTCCCTGTATATTTGCTGTTCAAGTAGAAAGCAGCTTCTTCCAAAGTTTGAAAATCTCCATTGGTCAGGTTCTGCCGTACCGTAGTGTTCTGGCTGTAGGAAGAAATATGTGAATCCAAGTTTTCATTATCGACCTGGATATAGTCTATCGGTAAGTTCAATACAAAAACGTAGACGTGACCCGTACACATACAACAGTAGAGTAGACCCTCCCTATACTCTACTCCGGCCACCATGTAGTCTGATTTTAACTCAGAGTTGATATCCTCAGGAACGCATTTCAGAACAAAATTCGGGTCCAGAGGTATGTTATTCTTGACTTTGTACATGTAATCCTGTACTATCTCGATAAATCCATTTGATTTCACCAGTAATAAATAATCCGATGCGTCCAGGAGACTCTTGTTTTCCTCTCGTCTGGTAATTGTTCGGCTCCTCGGCCTGAGGTAGCACAGGCCCTGTACATTAACGTCTATGTCAAGCTCAAAATTTTCAATGCTGGTTGGAACCACGCTGATCGTGCCTTTCTCGACTTTTAAAATTCTGTAACCGGACTGCTCGCCCCTGGCGTTGCATGGGGTCGAGACCGCTAGCCAGATCACTTTATCCATTCTAATCTTCACCAACTAGTACCAGAGCAACCTCATATATATGGGCTTATGGTCTATCAAATGGGGCCACTGAGTAGAAAGAATGGCTGTTGGATACAAGTTTTCCTCCGTATTTATTCTATAAATGCCCTTTTTTTACCTTCGGTGTCAACCTTCCGCCTTCCTAAATGTTTCTACTATAATTAATTTATGCAGGCAAGAAAATGGCAAACGAGAGCCGCGTTTAGCACCAATTCGGACTAATAACACACATATGGCATCTTCAGAGCGCTGTTTGAACCATTGAGATTTATGAATTGGATAAATACCCAACGATTGTACAGCAAAATGGTGACTAGAGTATGGAATGAGTCTCAGGTACTAATTGACCGTAAATCAAAATTTCAGGGTCGATGCTGTGCTCTAAATGACAATAGCGCCATTCCTGCGTTACTGGAAGACCTGGTACAAGACAAGCATATTTCAAAAGCATCGCATATGCATATGTATGCATGGAGGACAGGGGAAGTGTCTAGAGGTACCGGAGAGGATAAGAAGGCCAAGAAAACTAAGAAGAAATCCACCGGAGAAGCCGCTGTACGAAACATCCAGCAGGGCTGTTCCGACTGCAATGAAGCCGGTGCGGGCCAGAGACTTCTGACACTACTTGAACGCTGCAATCTGGTTAACGTTTTGGTGATTGTGACAAGATGGTATGGAGGGACACCTCTTGGCTCGAGCAGGTTCCGTCACATCTCATCTACCGCCGTGGAGTCGCTAAAAAAAGGCGGATTTCTCTGAATTGGCAGGATGAGTTGTTAGACGTAATTGCATTTGAATTTTAGGGCACAGGGCGCTACAAGTGGGATCTGTGAACATAAGACCGTATGTTTTCTATGATCTGCAGCTTTGGAAATTGAACACTGCCGGACTTCAGTTCTGACCGGCCACAATGTGACCACCTCCCTACCAAATAATTGCACTCCTTCAAAGTTGAGAACTTTACGACTTCAACGTTGAGAATTATACACGAACAACAAATGTACAATTCTCGCAGCTATAACTGATTTGCATGGCGGAAAGTGAAGATCTGACGTTTGCGGTAGGCCTTCACGAGAAGGTGTAGAGAACCCCACGCCTACGGAATTTCCATCTTAATGGCTTTAGTTTTGTGCAGGTGAGAGTGACAGGGAGAAATTCAGCCTGGTCCACTTCTCTAGAGTAGCCTCACGGCTCTCTGCAGACTCTTCAAGGGGCTCTACAGCGTCTTCACAAACGGCTGGATGGCATAACGAGACGAATGCCATCTGCGAGACCCAAATCAAAGGTTCAGAAACCACTGATCTTCTGCTGGCACGGCTGATTGAATGCTCGCGATTTTGTTAGTCGTGCTAGGAGATATGGACACATGTGATTTTTTCAATACTATTTCAGCTGCCAGCGACTCAGTGAAAGAGCGTGAAATACTAGGCTCTACCAAAAACACTAATCAAGCACACAGAGATGGATCGGAGCGTGTATGAAGCTTGCAATGATTTGGTGAAAGAGTTCAGACATCACAACGTGAGTGCAGATGAGATTCTGGCGCAAAAGCTGAACCATGTAGTGCCCATTCCATTCAAGTCACGTGAAGAGTTGGACGCCATAACGCAGCACGACCGAGAGGAAGGTGTGTTTGAAGGCTCATTGATGCCTGAAATTGATCTGCGTGTGCTGCACTACTATTTGACCCAGTTGTGTCTGCAGAAATACCGCCATCTTATCAACACCTTCGACGAGACCAGCCTCATCACGCTGGGTCTGCTCGTGGAGCAGTGGGTTTGCGAGTACCTAGTGGAACCCAACACGGAATCTATCGGACCAGGGCCTGCAGAGGCCATCGCCAAGAAAATCAATTACATGGATGCGCCATCGAGCATATGAAATTCTCAGAATATGTTGGTCCTTTGTTGAGATTGATCTTATTTGCACGTGACCCTTCTTTTTCGTTTCTTGCTCGTGTATTTCCCACTGGTTAAAATTTTCTAATGATGATTAGAGAGAAGCTGAGTTGGCGATGAGATGACTTCTGAAACTCTCAGAACAGGACAGGAGCACATTAAGCAGGTACTCTAAGCTTAAGCACCAAAACCCGGTATCTTTAATCATGGCCAGACGCAGAAATAATAAAAAAAAGACATTCGGAGCTCGCGACGACTCAAGAGCACAGAAGAACTGGTCCGATCTTGTCAAGGAAAACGAGAAATGGGAAAGTTACTACAAGCTGCTGAAATTGTTCCCGGAAGAAGAGTGGGCTGAGTTCAAGAAAACCTGCCAGGCACCACTGCCCCTAACCTTCAGAATTACCGGTTCTAGAAAGCATGCGCACGAGGTGTTGCAGCTTTTCAAAGAAAGACATCTGCCAAACCTCACCAATGTAGAATTTGAAAATGAGATTTTGAAGCCACCTATGGACCTTCCATGGTATCCCGACCATATGGCATGGCAATTGGATGCTCCCAAGACAGTGATCAGAAAGAATGAACAGTTTGCCAAAACACAGCGGTTTTTGGTTGTCGAGAACGCTGTAGGCAACATTTCCAGACAAGAGGCTGTTTCGATGATCCCCCCTATCGTTTTGGAGGTCAAGCCTCACCACACGGTTCTTGACATGTGTGCTGCGCCAGGATCAAAAACAGCACAGTTGATCGAGGCCTTGCACGCAGACACCGACGAACCCTCCGGGTTCGTGGTTGCCAACGATGCTGATGCCAGGAGATCGCACATGTTAGTCCACCAGTTGAAAAGATTAAACAGTGCCAATTTGATCGTGGTGAACCACGATGCACAGTTTTTCCCTCGTGTGAAAACCATTGCGGATTCTACCAGCCAGAAAGATATGTTGCAATTTGACAGAATTCTCTGTGATGTCCCATGCTCCGGAGATGGAACAATGAGGAAGAATGTTAATGTTTGGAAAGACTGGAACACACAGAACGGTCTTGGTCTGCACAACGTGCAACTGAATATCCTGAACAGAGGTTTGCATCTATTGAAACCAAATGGTAGATTGGTTTACTCCACTTGTTCTTTGAACCCTATTGAAAATGAGGCTGTTGTGGCAGCTGCGTTGAGAAAATGGGGTGATAAAGTTAGACTAGTCAATTGCGATGATAAGCTAGGTGGCCTAAAGAGAGCAAACGGAATATCCGAATGGCCCGTCTTAGACAGAAATCTACAGATCAAAAACAAGGGAGACGAAGGAACAACAGAATCGTGGTTTCCTCCAACGGAGGAAGAAGCCGCAGATTTCAAGTTGGAAAACTGTATCAGAGTTTACCCTCATCAGCAAAATACTGGTGGATTCTTCATTACCGTATTTGAGAAGCTAGATGCCAAAACAAACTTGGAAGAGCCAAAAGCAGCAAATGTTTCTGACGAGCCTGAACCTAAGAGACAAAAATTAGACACACAGAGCACAGAACCTCAGCAGCCTGTAAAGAAGGAAAAACTTCCCCGCGATGCTAATGAAGAGCCATTTGTCTTTGTCGATCCTTACCACAAGGCGTTGAGTAATTGCTGGTCTTTCTATGGAATTGACGATAAGTTTGACAAATCAACCTGTTTGGTACGTAATGCAACTGGTGAGCCATCTAGAGTGGTTTACACTGTTTGCCCCGCCTTGAAAAACATCATCCAAGCAAATGAAGATAGATTGAAGATTATATATTCTGGTGTGAAATTATTTGTCTCTCAGAGAAGTGACATTGAATGTGCATGGAGAATCCAAAGTGAAGCTTTGCCAATTATGAAGCATCACATGCATTCTGATAGGATTGTTACGACAAATCTTGAAATGCTGAAAATTCTACTGCAAGACTCTTTCCCTGCATTCGATAAGCTGGAAGAATTGAATATAGACGACCACTTCCTCAAGCAAATGGAGGAATTGAGTTCTGGATGTGCTTTTGTCGATGTTAAAAGAGATGACGAAGACAAGGAAAATCTGTTCTTGCCAGTGTGGAAAGGAAACAGATGTGTCAATCTGATGGTATGCAAGGAGGATACACATGAACTACTCTACAGAATTTTTGGCATTGAAACTAGTGCTAAGGACAAGTCTAAGGAGCATGAAAAGCAACTTGAACAGAAAACCAAAGAAGCAAGCGCGGAGAGTGAAGTGGTTGAGAAAAATCCCTCCACCCAAACAAATTGAAATTCAATTTTCTTAGTGTTTATAACGTTAAAAGTACATTTATATATAAACCAACCGTATTATATTGGTTATGAATTCCAAAATATCAATCAATGATATTTTCAATTACCAATCCTTGTATTGTTACAAACATATCTTGAAGCAAAATCAAAGCATTCTTAATGCTGGCCCAAAGTATAAATCGCAAAAGATCTCTGTAATTGCCTGCGAACACTGATCTTCTGTGCGTCAACAAAGGAGTCGACTACAACCTTGATTGCTCTGTCCAAATCCCATGAAGAGACAAATTCTGACAATCTCATCTTTGCAAACGATTCAGCAATTCTCAGTATTGATTCTAAATGACGGACGGTGATGGGGAAAGATCCAGTTGTTATACTTTCACGTCTCAAGTCGGCATAAACGCGACTGACTTTGTCCATATCCATCTGATGCAGCTTGGGAAAGATTTTGGTTCTTGCATAAAATATGTACTTCATCAAAAGTTCTTGAGAAAGTGGAGAAACCTCCTCTTCCTTCTTTTTCTGTATGTTTTTTCTTCTTTGTCTCGCTGTTAAACGCGCTTCCTC
This sequence comes from Hagleromyces aurorensis, assembly GCA_030705145.1. NCBI lineage: Eukaryota > Fungi > Ascomycota > Saccharomycetes > Saccharomycetales > Saccharomycetaceae > Hagleromyces > Hagleromyces aurorensis. Next base: position 33,977 of record JANIWU010000033.1, on the reverse strand, counting down.
GTTGTCGCTATTCTCATCATCTTCCTCTGGTTCATTATTCTCTGGATGAGATCTTACGTGGGAGTCTACAACAAAAGATGCCAATCTCTCATCTGCTTCTTCGTCGACCAAGTCTCGTACGACACACAGTATGTCAAATCTCGATAGAATAGGCTCAGTAAGATTGATGTTTTGCGCCAATGGTAGCGTCGAATTATATCTACCTCCAATAGGGTTTGCTGCTGCTATAATAGAACATCTGGCCTGAAGAGTCGTAACAATACCAGCTTTCGAAATGGAAATACTCTGCTGTTCCATGGCTTCGTGAATAGATGTTCTATCTTGATCATTCATCTTATCAAACTCATCAATCAAGCACACACCCTTGTCTGCCAACACAAGAGCACCTCCTTCCAAGGTCCACTCTCTAGTTATGGCATCTTTTCGTACCGATGCAGTCAAACCAACAGCAGATGCACCCTGGCCTGTTGCAAAAACAGCTCTGTGAGCAGTTTTCTCGACGTACTTCAAAATTTGGGACTTGGCTGTACCTGGGTCACCAAGCAGTAATACATTGATATCACCACGAATTGAATGTTTCCCATTAACGTTTTTGGGCACACCACTGAATAGTGAGCATGCTACGGCTGTTTTGATGTCTTTGTGTCCGTAGATCGAAGGAGCCATTGACGAAATGATCTTTTCGATAATTCCACGGTCTCTGGATAACTTCCTGAATTCACGCTCTTCCTCTTCGGTCCAACTGAATATATCCAACCCTTCACCTCCGTCACTTGTCTTGTTTCCCTCTCGTCTTTTTAGTGAGTTACCTTCAATGACAGTAGCAAACACTGGGAACCCGTTCTTTGCATTCAGATTACCGTCGTAGTTGTTCTTGTATATTCCAGTGACTTCCACCTCTTCTCCTGGTTTTGACTTGTCAACTAGATCTGCAAGCAAAATCACTTCTCTGTGTCTGGGCAGTCTGCCAGCTGGAACCGTTCCTGGAGCCTCTTGTAGAGTCAGTCTTTGGTAGTTACGGTACACCGTTTTCTCTCCATTCATTGTAAATGGACCTTTCGACTTACAGTGGGTACAAAAGGAAATTTTGACCTCTTCGTTTGAATCTTGGAAAAATGGACCGAGAATGGCTCCACATTTGGTACAGTTGAACTTCACGTACTTCAGCTGTGGAAACACACCTGTTCTCCTGGTCACCACACCGGTGACACGCACCAACGAGTTCAGATTGGCTTCACGCAGTTCTCTCAGGCTGTGGACGGCGGGAAAGTCGGATATTCTTACGTAGATTTCCGAGTGAATCCTGGCGTAGTCTGGATAGTGGAGCTCTGTTGCTTCCATGGCCACCAGATTGAATATCTTGAGCATCTCTTCGGGGCACTTGGCCAGGAAAAGCGCTAGTATGGCCTTAGATTCCGCGAGATGGCGGTAGTTGACTTCCAACGACTCCGAATTCAGTTCACCGAGTGTCCGGATCCGCGCACCGTAAACAGATCTCCCTGTCTCGTCTGTGTATTCCAACAGAAACGACTTCAGCTCCCTGGCAATCGTCCTCGCGACGTTGGGTTGTGTAATCCACTCCGTGTAGCTGCTGGCCTTGACGTTGCTCAGCGTCTCGAGCGTGAGCTCCTCGGCGAGTGGATCCATGTCGAAGTCGCTCAAGAGGTCATCGTCGCTATTCTCCAGGTTCTCATACTGCCGTCTGCGACGCCGTCTCTGCACTGGAAGCCCCATTGCGTCGAGCCGCGCGTTTCCGCCTTCGCCGTCGTCGTAGACGTCGTCGTCCATGTACGCCGTGCCACGCAGGAGTCGGTCTCGCTGGTTTAACTGTGCATCTATCCGTCTCCGCTCGTCAATCGTCAGCTCGCGCTGCTCGCGATCGTCGACGTTGCTCTGGTCGTACCTGTCTCTCGTTGGGTCTGCGGCATAATCGTCGTACATGTCATCGCCGAGCAGGTCCACCTCGTTCATCTGCTCCTCCATCTCCTCCAGATCCGGTGCCTCCTGGATTTCGTCGTCCTCACCCTCTGGGTTCATCATCCCGTCAACGGGTGACCCGATGGGCGACGAAACGGCGTTGTACCGGTTTCTGTTGGTCTGTTGTGGAGAACTTGGAGGCAGTTCATTTTCTGAGTCAGAGTCTTCGTCATTGCGTCTGCGTCTTCTGTTGTCACTCATATTCGCCTGGTCTGCACTGGTGCGTCCGTTCTCGATTGCCACGGTTTCAATTGATGCACAGGCCGCTCCGCAGTGTTTGATTCTTCTGTGTGTATTGGTCGCGAAACTGCGTTTCGTGTGGTAATAACGTATGCTTTATATTCGGATATGAAATTTTTCAGGCGTTCGATATATTAATACCAGATCCGGTATAGTAATTACACGGCTGCAGAACGTCATAATCTAATAAGACGGAGAAATAAAGGCATCGAACAAGAAGACTCATCAGCAGGATTCTTGCCTTAAGAAAGGCGTTATTCCCCCTGTTACAATTGGATTGATACTGTTGAATAGTGGCCACAGCAGTCCAGCGTAGTCAAAGCCGGCAAATACCAGAACCACGGCTACAGATGACAGATGTCAACGCACAGGAGTATGTGTTACAACAGAGCGAACTCGAGGCTGAAGCCCGCGAGCTGATGCCCTGGAACCCGCAGGAGTGTACGTACGCTCGGGGTAGTGTGCGACAGCCGGTGTTTGCGTGCAGAACACACGGAAACATCGGTCTCTGCTACTCCTGCTCAATACGATGCCATCCGTCGTGCGACATCGTCGAACTGTTCACCAAGAGAAACTTCACCTGCGATTGCGGTACTGAACGAGATCCACACGTTGGGGAGAACGGCTTCAGGTGCCAGATTCGCCAGAACCGCGAGCCGGATATTCCGTCAGCTACAAACGTCTACGGCCACAACTACGAGGGCCACTTCTGCGATTGCGCGCGCGAGTACGATCCGGCGTCAGACGCTGTCATGGTGCAGTGCACGCTAGGCCTGGCGTGCAATGAGGACTGGTACCACGACTACTGTATCATGGGCGTCCCGAACGACGACGGGCAGCGCCTCGCGCTGCCCGCCTCCGATGAGAAGATTCTGAAGGGATTTCCGCCGCTCGACACCTTCGACGGCTTTGTATGTTGGAAGTGCACCTCCAAGTACGACTCGTACTTTAAACGGCTGTTGTCCTCCGAGTGCTGCGACGACTTCCTCGCTTGTCAACTGACCCGGCAGGAGTTGCACGAAGAGAAGGCTGGCGAGAAAAGACGGCACGAGGCAGACGAGCAGTATTCCCTCTTTCTGAAGCATGACTACTCGGAAAAACTGAGAGAACTGCGGGACTCCGTAGACGACAAGAAGGACAAGCTGTTCGTGTTTCTGAACGACCTTGCCAGCGTCCTGATCGACGATGAGCCGGTCTATGAAGCGCCAGAGGACACTGACGACGACGTTGCAGATCCTGAGGCTCTGGAGTCCCAGGTTCTGCAACGTGCTCTCAACGTGGAAGACGCCTTCCGTGGTATTTCTGCCTTCCACTCGCTAAAGTCCCAGCTCTCGAATTTCCTCAAGCCGTTCGCAGAAAATGGCCAGGTGGTCAAAGAGCAGGACATCAAGGACTTCTTCAACAGCAAATAATGAAGATCGTCGGGCAACTGTGCGTCTTCGAAATATGACTTGGCCTTGTGGTGTACGCCGTGCGTCGACCTTCATGCCTCGTAATGTATTTACATGAGTACTAATTATGTAACTGATGAAAACAATCTTTAGATTACCATGGTGTCGTCCAGCTAGAAACACCCAATATTGTACAACAAGGAGCTGGAATAGGCATTATTGGCCATGCTGGCCCGGCACAGTGATACTCCTATTGATATCAACGTGCAAAGGGCGCGGAGTGGACTATTGTTGCGCACTAAGAAATGTGTCACCCAATGGGTTTGTTCAATCCTGAGATTCCTTCGCCTTCTTGTCGATCAGTTCGAATTCGCGTTCCCAGACTTTGTTCCCCTCCTGCTTGGATATGGACGAAAATAGACGGTCAAAAATATCTTCGTACCAGTCGGCAGCCAGAGGTTCCAGACCTTCTTTGACGTTGTCAGGGAGCTCCTCCCAATCGCTCAGGTTATCTTTGGGGAAAATAATTGTCTTGGCGCCAGATCTCTTAGCGGCCACGGCCTTTTCGCGCAACCCGCCAATGCGTAGAACTTTACCCGTCAAAGTCAGTTCTCCTGTCATTGCTACAGTTGGATCGATAGACTTATCCAAAGCTAGCGACAAAAATGAGGACGCCATTGTAACACCTGCTGATGGGCCATCCTTTGGTGTAGCACCTTCTGGACAATGCAGATGGATAGAAGCTTTCTCAAAAAATCTGTTCTCAGGGTATTTTTTCGAGAGGTACATCTTGGCGAAGGAATACGCAAGACGAGAAGACTCTTTCATGACGTCCCCAAGTTGACCAGTTCTCTCTAGTGTTGGTTGTGTGCAGTTATGCAATGGTTGCTCCAAAACAGCTTCAACGTACAAAGAGCAGCCGCCCATACTAGTCCATGCCAAGCCCATGACAACACCAGGTGGTGTGGTTTCGTACAGTCTGTCAGTAGTATAAACTGGTGGACCAACATAATCCTTTAAATTTTCTGGGGTAATTAAGATCTTCACGTCATCAGAAACCTGCATCGCTTCTTGAGAGTCATTGGTCTTTTCAATGACAATTTTTTCACTGTCTTCCACAGTATTTTCTGTGGTTGTTTTTCCCTCTGGTGAATCATGCTTGGAAGCATCCGGTTGCTCATCATTGATTTTGTCTCTTGGTGCATCGTCTATACTGAGCTGTTTGACAACATCTAGTGCAGCCTTTCTGTATATCTTTTCGATGTGCTTTTTCAAGTTTCTCACTCCACTTTCTCTGCAATATTGTTTCATCAATGCTCTCACAGCATCCTCAGATATATTGACATTCGCATTTTCAAGACCAGCCGTTTTCTTTGCGCTTGGTGCCAAGTATTGTTCAGCTATTTGAACTTTCTCTTCTGCAACATAACCAGTTAATTCAATCACTTCCATTCTGTCCAAAAGCGGGCGTGGAATGGTTTCTAGCGAATTGGCTGTGCATACAAAAAGAACCTTCGAAAGGTCAATCGAAATATCCAAATAATTATCCAAAAAGTTGTTGTTCTGTTCTGGATCCAGTACCTCTAGTAATGCGGCAGATGGGTCGCCGTGGATACCAGCATGGCCTATTTTATCAATTTCATCTATTAGAATTAAGGGGTTTTGAGTTTGACATTTTTTCAGGGCTTGAATAACTCTTCCAGGAAGTGCACCAATATAAGTTCTCCTGTGACCTTTGATTTCTGCGACGTCTGTCAAACCACCAACTGAAAATCTGAAAAATTGACGATTTAGCGAGCGTGCAATCGATTTACCTATAGAAGTCTTACCGACACCTGGAGGACCCACAAAACACAATATTTTACCATCCACTTTACCAAGAAGTTTCCCAACAGCGATAAACTCCAGAATTCTATCCTTGACATCTTTCATTCCATAATGGTCCTCGTCTAGAATTTTCCTAGCTCTGGTTATTGAATATTGTTCCTTGGAGGTTATACCCCATGGAAGCGAAGTTATCCAATCAAGGTAATTTCTGATGACACCAAATTCAGACATTGAAGTTTCCAAAGTTGCTAACTTATTAAGTTCATCTTCAAACACTTTTTGTACGTTTTCAGGTAACTGAAGCTTTTCAACTCTTTCTCTGAATGTTTCGATTAATTTATCGCGACCATCATCGATTCCTAATTCTCTTTTGATGCCCTTTAATTGTTCCATCAGGTAATATTCTCTTTGCCTTTTTTGAATCTTTGTTTCGACGTCTTTAGAAATCTTATTCTGCAATTCGGCATTCATTAATTCTTTCTTCAACACCAAAAGCGACTTCTCAAGACGTTGTTCGATGTTTAGCGATTCCAATATATCCTGTAGCTCGTTTTCCTCTCCGGCAGAAACGGCAGCGGCAAAGTCAGCAAGTCTGGCTGGCTCTTCAAATATGTTTGTAGTTGCTGACTGAATAGATGCTGAAAAAGTAGCTATTTGTTCTCTGAACATAGTGTTCAACTGTGATATCTCCTTGAAGACTTTCAATATTTCAGAAGTTAGTGCATTAATAACGGGCGATTTTCTATCAAAAGGCTCGTCTTTCAAATTAGACACATTTACTAAAGAAACGTTGTAGTCTTTCAAAAATTCTGTTGGGTTTGAATCGTCCTCCTCCATATCGGCATTTTCACTTTCTTTCTTAGTTTCAAGTTCTCTCTTGGCTTTTTCAACGGATAATATAGTGGGCTCTTTATTTTCCTTTGTGGTTTCTTTCGTCTTGCCATCTGCTACAATTTTATCAGCCGGGTCGTTTTGGGAAAGCTCCGTGGCTGGCGCGCTATCTTTTGCTGGTTCGTCCACGGGTGGGAAGAGCTCGTCTATCTTGATTCTTCTGTGAGGATATATCAAAGCTGTCATGGTTTGGATTCCGGTCTTCTCATCCTTACTAGGGAATGCACTTGTAATCTGAGCAAACACACCGACGTCGTAGACATCATCTTTGTTTTCGATGACGTCGGTATCTAAATCCGAGTTCTTCAGCATGAATGCCCCAATGTATGGCTGCTGGCGTTGAAGCATTTCGTTGATTGCCCTGATCACCCTATCATCGGATATGACAACAGCCTTGTAAAAACCGGGAAAGAGAGGCCTTCTTGAGATCGGCAGTGCCAACATTTGAGGGTATACTTCAGGCAGATCAGCATGTTTCTTGGAAATGTCGTGTTTGTCCCCTCCATCTCCGTTAGATGCCGGTGGGGGCATCATGCCGTTTGCACCGGAAGCCGTACGCTCTGAACCTTCTCCCAATTCTCGTTCAGTTTCATTTTTGGAGATGTCTTCTTTGTCTTGGTCCTTTTCAATCTCATCTTTGTCATTCTCGTCTTTCTGCTTCTCTGCCTCGTCGTTGTCCTCAATTTTCTTTTCTACACGCATATTCGTTCTAGTGATACTATCGAGCCAGTCAGCCTCCAGTTTCTTCAGCTGCTCTTGCATGCCTGAATTAGTTAACTGTTCACGGTATAATTTCCAATGCATATCCTCTGTCATGTGGTTGCTCGTATTAGCCAGCGAGGATGCTAGTCTCAGACCTAGAGCCCGGCCATTTGGTCGCGATATTAGAGTTCTGACATGGCACCGAAGAGCATTTGCTACCGTATATGAGGTCCTTGTTCTTAACATGATGGGACCTTGAGATTACGATCTAACAGCTCTTTCACACTTAAAAAACCAGTACCTCTTCAGAGCCTTTGTGTGATCTATTGACTTCGATATCGACCAGGGTACGGATAAGTATGGCCAAGGTCAGTCTTCCCTATCGTTGTGTTATTCGTGCTTTTCGGTGGCAAACGCCGCAAGTATATATAGATTATAACGATTAACATTATTCACCTTCAAATTACAAAGTGGGATATTGAGCCGAGCAATGAAAGACAAAATATAAACTAATATGAAGATACAACTACATTGCAAAATGTATATAGAACACCCACCGGACTAAAGAGCTTTGAATATTATATTGATGTGATGAGAGGCCCTTCTTTTGCTTGCCGTTAACACATACTGCGCATGTTAACGAGCTATCATGTTGCGATACGCTTCTCATAACGCCTGCTTACTCGCCAGTAATTTCCTTGTTACTGTCGCGCGGTACGTTTTCTTCAAAGTCTCTGTCGTAAGATTCAAACGTAGGAAGAGACCCGTGTTCTATGGATTGGCTGTTGGTGTCGTCCGCGTTACTCAGCCCTTCTGAATCTTTCCGTTCTTCTACGGAGACGTCGCCTTCGTATTCTCCTTCACCGTCCTCCTGTTCATACATCATCTGGTTTTTTAGTGCCTGCTGCTGTCTGTACTTGGCAAGGTATATTTTCAAGACTTCTGCGTAGTTCTCGAACCCCAGTGAGTGCAACGATATCAGAATGTCTTCACCGTTGATCGTCTTTCGTTTATCTGCTGAACAGCGGTCGCTCGCCTCGCTTGTAACAAAGGATATGAACTCGCTCACGCACTCCTGCATGCACTCCTTGGCATCCTTTGATACCTTGGCAGTGACAGGCAGGGTGTTTTTCATCAATCGCGAGACGTTGTTTATGGGCAGCCACCTGTCTTGTTCGCGCAGCTCATTTATGTACTGGTTCTGTCTGGAGATTGAATTTTCTAGCTCTTTCTTCACGTTCCCCATGGTGATAGTATGTGTGCAGTCGGTTAGATGGTAGTAGCTATATCTCCTTCTATCTGCTGGATGCCGGTCTCCAATTAGCAGCTAATGCATTAGTTCTGCTCTTCGTCGTTTTTCTTTGTTGCGTGTTAGCTCTGGCTAGAAGTTGGCCTGGCCTAATCCCCGTTATAATTAGGTCATGTGACTTAAACTGCCAACAATGTAAAGAGTTTGGCCAAGTTAACCGTTTCAAAGAGCTTGCAAACCTACATAAGGAGGGCACTCTATGGGTAAAACTCGATGTAGCAACTGTGCAAGACTTTGACAAAGGTCGCAAATAGTACGGCAACTGCTCACCCGCGTTTCGTGACGCTAGGACCTGAGCGCAAAATCACGTGTGTTTGTTTGTTGATAATTGGGCAAGGGTAGTTCAGGACCCTGCCAACATCTACAGAAGATAGTTGTGTGGTAGAGTCCGTTTACAGTGGCTGATACAAGAATATGTTTTAGATCCCCTTTCAGAAGTGACTTTGAGAGCGCAGAACTTGACCGGCGTTTGACCGAGGCGGCAGCGTGTGTTGAGAACAAAATAAGCCCATTATTTGGTCTTCTACGTCTGGAGATATCAATCGATTGCTTTTTCCAGCTGAATTGAATACCGTTTGTTTGTTGATTTGTGCGTGCAGGCGACTGGGACATTTGTGTTCTTCTTCATGCGCAGGAGCCATTCTGGAACACTTTAACAAGGGATCAGAGTATTAAGAGATCCAAATCTGTATCCACTCCATAAATATGGGATTCAATTTGGAAAATATGATTGTGTGGGTGCTAAATTATGGTTGGGACTGGTTCAATGATCTCCCAGAACCACCAATCAGCGTGTAGGACATTGAAGATGGTAGAGGTTGAGTGCTCGTCAGTGACGTTCCCAAAGTGTTCTGAGCCGATATTCTCCTTAGTAAAAACGGTAAATGCATTAAAACTCTGATATTTCAGCGGTCAAGCTCAACTCTACGTTATATTTAGAGCGCTCGACCAGTTTCTACAACTTCTGGTGCTAAAACACGCGCACCTCGACGCTGTGAGCTAGAAAGAACTATAAGATTCAGGAGTAAATTGCAAGAATTCTTCGTTTAAATCAAAGAATTTAATAAATTTCTTAAGCCTTTCTCATAGTCTTTCTGCCTATGGTAACCAATACAGCCATTTCCCATCTCTAATATTGATACTTTATTATCAATGTGTCCGGAAGAAAATATTGAGTTTTGAATATTGACACGAATTATGCTGGCCGTACAGCTTAAAAACAAAGCAGCAACGCAACGAATCGTCCGCTTCAAAGGCCTTGGCTTAGTACTGTATGGTTTCTTAGGCTGTCAGGTATAATGGAAAAAAAACAGGATGCTGTGGCAAACTCTGGCGAACAGATATTGAAGAGGTCTGCCAAAGGCGCGACCTTCCTCATGATGGGCCAATTCTTCACCAAATTTGTGACCTTTTTTCTCAACTCGATGCTGGTCAGGTATTTGTCGCCCCGGATATATGGTATCACAGCTTTTCTGGAGTTTATCCTTGGAACAGTGCTTTTCTTCAGCAGAGAGGGCATACGATTGTCTACAACGAGAATTAAGACCCTCGATGATGGTTTAAGCTCAAGCAATTCAAAACCCAAGGACCAGGAATCCGGTACTAGATCAATTGAGCTGCAAACTGCTGTGAATTTTTCCCGTATTCCTCTGTGGATTGGTGTCCCGCTATCAATAGGTTTAACGACGTGGCAGTACCGCAATATCAACGCATATTTCATTTCCTTGCCGTTTTTCAACTGGTCAATCATTTTGATCTGGGTAAGCATAATTGTTGAATTGCTCAGTGAACCTTTCTACAACGTCAACCAGTACATGCTAAACTACGCGGCGCGTTCTAAGTTTGAAAGTGCGGCTGTCACTGTCGGATGCGTGGTGAACTTCATTGTAGTATACGGTTCTGAAAACTCCTACTTTCAGTTAATTGATAGTGCAAGTTCTGATTTCGACAAGGAAGGATTGGCAATCTTGGCATTTTCAATGGGAAAACTAGCGCATGCTGTTACACTTTTGATTTGCTACTACATAGACTACAGAAGAAACTGGGCATCAAAAAGACTTTTCTCTCTCTCATTAACGAAAATAAAACCGTCTGCAAACTCAAAACGCTCGTACTATTTCCAGCCAGACATTTCAGAGCATTTCAAAAAGGTTTATTTTCAACTGTGTTTCAAGCATCTGCTGAGCGAAGGTGACAAACTTATCATCAACTCACTCTGTACTGTTGAAGAACAAGGCATTTATTCGTTGCTCTCCAATTACGGCTCACTTGTCACAAGGCTCCTGTTTGCTCCTATAGAAGAGTCCCTGAGGTTATTTTTGGCAAGGCTTCTTTCCAAATCCAATAATTCCAAAAATCTAAAACTAGCCATAGATGTTTTGGCAAATCTAACAAAATTCTATCTATATCTCTCGCTGGTCGTCATTACTTTTGGTCCCCTCAATTCTTCCTTTTTGTTGCAATTTCTCATTGGCTCCAAGTGGTCCACTACTTCAGTATTAGCCACCATCCGAGTATACTGTTGTTATATTCCATTTTTGGCTCTGAACGGTATCTTCGAAGCATTTTTCCAAAGTGTTGCAACTGGAGATCAAATTTTAAAGCATTCCTATTTCATGATGGCTTTCTCCGGTATATTCTTGTTGAATTGTTGGCTGCTGATAGAAAAATTGAACTTATCCATAGTTGGGTTGATAATTGGCAATATCATTAACATGGCAATTCGTATTCTTTATTGTTGTCGTTTTATCAACACCTTCTACAAGATGCTTCATTCTGAAAGCTCATATTGGTCAAATTTCCGAGGTCTCGTCACTCCTGCATGTTTTGGCTTGTGCATATTTTTTGTCGATATAACGCTTATTGGATATGTCAAAAACTTCAAGCAATTTTTCTTCAATATTGCATTTGCAATGGCATTGTTATCCGTTATTTTGATTCGTGAGCGGGCAGCAATCAAGAGGCTAATTGGCAAAAATAGCTTCTTGGAGTCCAAAAATATTTGATTCTGTCCTGGCCATTGTTAAAAATCCAAAATGTTTCAAACACCTTATTTGGTGTTTTGTCTTGTGTATTATTATGATCTTACGTGTATACCACTATTTTTATATTAACTGGTTCACATTGAACCGCCAAACAAACTAAGCAAGATCTTCAAAAATAAGCTGTCAGTAAAGTACCAAGATAATGGCCAACTAAGATGGCTGATAATTGTACAATATTGAAGAACAAGAGAGATGGTGATATTAGGCTCTTAACCTTCAATGTCAATGGAGTCAACACGTTATTTCATTACAGACCGTTCTCTGACATGAACAAGTCGTTAAAAAATGTGCTCGAATCATTCGACGCGGACATTTTGACCTTCCAGGAGCTCAAAATAGAACGATCAACAATTGCCAGGTGGGGGAAAGTTGATGGATTTTATTCGTTTATCTCTATTCCTCAGATCAAAAAAGGTTACTCTGGTGTTGGATGCTGGATCAGAATTCTACCCGATGGCCATCCTTTAAAGGACCATATGCAAGTTGTTAAGGCAGAAGAGGGTATTACAGGCTGTCTGACTGTAAAGATTGGGAAGGAGAAGATCAGATATAGAGATGATCCCTCGGTCGGCATTGGAGGCTATTCCCCACTAGGAATTGAACACATGGAAGGGAGCGATGTTCTGAAGCTGGACTCGGAGGGCAGATGTGTAATGGTTGAACTTGCCTGCGGAATAGTCGTTATATCAGTATATTGTCCAGCTAACTCCACTTTAACTGAAGAAGGTGAAATGTTCAGAATGAACTATCTCAAAGTGTTATTTAAGCGGGTACGAAACCTAGAAGGTATGGGCAAATCTGTGGTACTTATGGGGGATATTAATATATGCAGGGATCTTATTGACCACGCTGAATATTTGAATGACAACGCTATTTCAGTAGCGAATGGCGTTACCGGTCTACAAGTTGAAACAGCGCATCAACAAGCAACACTGGACTTTATCCTGAACCCCGATGCTCCACAAAGGAGACTTCTTAACAGTCTACTAGCAGATTCTATTTTAAAAGAATTGGCGAATAAGGGGCTTTTGATTGACTCCACCAGAAAGATTCAAACCAGAAATAGACTCAAGATGTACACGGTCTGGAACACGCAGAAAAACTTACGTCCTTCCAACTATGGTTCGCGAATAGACTACATTCTGGTGTCAAAAACTCTAGAAATGGGGATTACCCATGCTGACATCTGTCCCGAAGTGATGGGCTCTGACCACTGTCCAGTCTATTGTGATGTTGACATCTCGGCTGTTGGTTTGGAGCCCAAGAGCACCTCTGGTATAAAAATTCCAAAATTCGAAGCACGGTATATGTATAACTTTCAGCATAGGGACATTTTGCAGATGTTTGGCAGAGCTTCCCCTGTCGCCTCAGCTGGGAAGAACAACGGCAGAGTAACGAAGAAGACCTTAGATGCGCCGAGACCCTTTGGCAAGAACAGTCGGGTTAATTCAGGTGTGCTGGAAGACTCTAAACAGACACCTGTTATCTCATCCGCAGGGGCTAAAAATTCGTCGACCGCAGCAAAAAATGGAAGCACGCCCAGACGCAAAGTGGCCTTCTTTGGAGAGGCGCCAAAATGCAAGCATGGAGATGTGTCCACTCTGCGGACGTCCCGGACGGCAGAAAACCCAGGAAAACGTTTCTGGTCTTGTTCGCGCCCCAGAGGTGATGCAGACAACCCGGACAGTTCATGTGGATTCTTTGAGTGGCTGTAACCTGTATATACGATATATATTGCCTATATTCTAGTCGTCCTCAATTGCCTTGGCAATCCATAGCTCATCGCTACTGTCGTCACTCAGTTTCTTGGCATCAGTAGTTTCCTTGAGGATAACTGCAGCCAGACTGGCCCCAGCCAACTCTTTGTCCGAAACGTACGACGTTAATGCTGAACCCAATACATCTTTTTCCGCGTAGTGAACCCTTACGTATACAATGTTACCATCCTGGTTGAGAATTTTATACTCGATGCCTTCTCCAAAAATACCATGTGTGCGTTTCAAGGCATTCACTAGCCAGTACTGCACTGTCACTTTGTCAAACCTGATGTCTGCATCGTCCTTATCATCTTGCGTTGTCCTGCGTCAAAAGACCGTTAGTACTCCGTTCAGGGCTGAAAAATCGTACAATTGGCAGGATTTTTGCTTCACATACAGTTTGACCTTGTAAAAATACCATCCATGTGCACTCCCCATCTTACAGAAAGAGGGTATGGCTTCTGGTTTGAACAATCAATATAGTGTGAATTGAATGGTCATCGCCGTTAAGATGCTGCGACATATGGGAAAAGATGAAAATCACGTGCAGAGAACTACTATTGGATGTAAACTTCTTCAACTCCAGTAAGCTAATCGATGCTCTTTACATTCATATCGGAATTTGATGCTTTAGAAATATGCAGTGTCAATTGGTAAAGATCTGCTTATCCTTAGCATATATTTGAGGGCACTATAGCCCTTTTTATCGCAATGTATTTCGGCATTTGAGAGTTTTAACCTAATATCAGCCATCTTTGAATGGCTGGTAGAAATTAGCAAGACAGCTCCGCCAGAGTCTGGGAGAATAAGCGTGGTTCCCGTCATGTTGTGATTGTTGTGTGTTTTGGTGCACCGCCGCCTGATACAACTGGCTTTCTGGTTAGTATACTCTTGATTAAATATGAATACAGTTGTGTACGTACATAGTTTCTACTAGTAATGAAGGATGCGATTAGACAGGTGTTGGCTCTGTCAGGAACACTAATGACCGGCAGCATCGGGGCCAGGTGCTGGTTTGGCAGGCTCATCGCTCGCCTCGGTAGGCTCGTCTAAGTAAGGGCCGCTCGAGATCGGTGGTGCGACACTGTCGTCGTCATCATCTATATCGAAATTCCCTTCGTTGTCCAAAAAGTTACTCAAGTCATTGGCATCTTCATCGTGTCCAGTCAAAAGATCTTCTGCCTCGTCCAAAAATTGATCATGCACGAGGTTTGTGTAGCTAGGTCCTCTTCTTCTCGAGAACCTTGCCCTGATCTTCTGCCAGAATGGAGAAAGCTGGTGTCTTCCTAATCTGAAGATATTGAAAATGCCAAGAACTCCAGTAACTCCAATTTTTGCTGCGATATTGACCACTCTATCCGTGTTGTTGTTCTCAATCAGCTCATCGTCACCTAAGGTTATTTCACCAAATCTGGAAAAGCCTCCGTTTCTACGAATTCCACGGTCATAGACAAACCATATGGTACCAATGAACACCAGGAACACAGTGAAGAATGCCAGCCAAAAAGAGTGGGAGCCTGTCTTATGTAACTTTCTGAATTCTCCTTCCTTACCTGGGCATGGACGTGGATCGGAGTTAAAGTCCAACGCAAGTCCTCCTTCACAGGTAGACAAAGGTATTTTTCTGTAGCCTGTGGGTTTGAAGTATTCCACCAAATCCGGATCTGCTTTGCAGAATTCAAGGGGATCTATTGGTTTCAATCCTTTAACCAACTTACAGGTGCCATCGCTTGTCTTGTAGTAGTTGTAGTCACACTCAAAATCTTTTCTTGTGCATGCACAGGTTTTGATAATTTTCGTGAAATCTGCCAATAAAACATTGCCAACATAGCATTTGTCGTTGGTTTTCCTCATATATTCAGTTTGATGGCCGAAAAGGCATGCTTCCTTGGAGCTCGTCAATGGAAAATAGTCAAAATCTTGATATTTACCGATTGAATGGATGTCACACTGTCTCTCAAACAGTCTTGAAAAGTCTACTGTGAAAGTCTTTCCCGGCTTTCCATTCTTTCTGGAATCACCACTTATCAATAAAAATCTCAATGCGGAATCGGTAGGAACCGTCACAATATCACGAATATTTACCGCATCGTCTGTGAACTTGTAATCATTCCATGTCTTTCCAGAATCTAATGAGTAATGCAAGGTGTCTGTTCGATCAACGGCAGATACCAAAACTAACACACCGCCATGATCACCATATTCCCATTGATATCTTCCCTTCCGCACTTCTTTCCAAGTAAGACCGCCGTCAGTTGTCATAAATGTGGAACATTCTTCTCTAGGTAGAAGATATTCACCAACATTACCAATTCCAAACATCATTCCAACTGCAGAGCCTGAGGACAATGTGTCTCTGACATCCCGGCTATCAGTTATACCATGCAAATGTAGAGAGCACTTTTCTTCCTTTTTAATATTGCATCCCCATGATTTTCCTTCGGAATCTTTCATAGGTGGTTGTAGATATTGCCAATCTGAGCCATCATTGAAAGTGATCATTGTCTTCAATTTTTTTTCTGACGCTCTGCTATGGAGATCCATTGCATTCTCCACTATATTTATTACGATAATACCCTCTAATTCTTGCAGCTTCTCAAAATCAACAAATCCCCTAGAGTTTCTATTCAAGGATGTTTGCAAAGTAACAAACGAGGTACCGTTGGAATTTGATTTCATCAGCAAACCATACTCCAAGTTCTCTTCGGTGGATGTAATCAAATAGACAAAAAGAGAGCCAGTTTGAGATCCCAAAACAGTAAACGCCTCTTTCTTATCGGTTTTAACTCTTGGGGGATATTTAGCTTCAGCAAATTCCTTACCGTTGACTGTTGTGAACATCTTCAATTCCTCGGTTCCGTCGGCAACGGCGATCACTACATACTCACCTGTTGACATATAACCTATCAGATCTTCATATATTACCTTATTTTCCTCCTTGAAATAATCGGTTGAAGAAATAAGCTCCCTTTTATTCGTGTGGAAATTCTTAGTTTGACATAGCAATTGATTATCGTTATACGGATTGTTGAAAATTGAACCAACAAACTCACAGTGGATAACGTTGTTGACCATTTCCCTGAAAGTGTTCCCACCATCTTCGGTTATGAAAGCTGTAATATGGCAGTCAGGGCTATTTAAACTTTCGCAATCCTCGCCACCATAATATATAAATGTATCCTTCTTCTTAGCATTGAATGATAGGGGCAGAAGAAGTTGTCTTGAATCTGGTAATTTATGCGATTTGAATGTGCTACCTCTATCGTCCGTTACGTACAGCACGTTGTTAGTCCCAAAAACATAAGCTGATGAGTTGAAGTATGGGTTGAACATCACTTCGGCAACTGAACCATTCTCAATTAGGTCAAATTCCTTGATTGTCATGCCACCGTCATGAGAAAAGTATAGCTTTCCGCGTACTGTATATATGAACAATGATTCATCCTCGATGCTATTGAAATATTGATAGAAAGCTATTGGGGCATTGAAGGTATTTTCAGTTGTTATTATGCCACCACCGGGTTGATCCGGTTGTTGCACTCCATCACAACTAACATCTATTGGTTCAATATTCAATTTCTTCTTACATTTATCTCCTTTCTTGAGTTGTTCTGGAAACAAAGACACCTTCCCATTTTTGGCGTTAGCACAGGCATTTGATGTGACTAAAAGGTTGAAGTCTGGTATACATTCGCCAGCCTCATTAGGAGAGAACTCAAAACTACATTCATAATCACTTTCGCTACATTCCTCGCATACTTCTTCTTTAAGAATAATATCATCAAAAACCTTTCCAATCAAACAATTTTTATCTTTATTTCTACGTTTGTAGCTATATTTGCTGCCTCCTAGACATTCCCCATCAGCTAAATACCAATCTTCGAAGTCTGACTCCTGACATTGCTCTTTCTCATAAATATTGGTGAAATCCAAAGTATACATCGTGCGGCGCCTTCCCTTTCCTACGTTAAGCATGAATCTTACGCCTGAACCGTCCGGAGTAAGAGTATTCAGCTTCGCATACTTAAAGGCCGTTTCGATAGCATATTCTTTCCAAGTATAGCCATGATCCAAGGAATAGAAGAATACCTTACTTTCTCCCTCGCTCATTGGTCGAAGTTGGGCAGCAACTATAACGTTTCCAAGATCGCCAAAACTATGGACAGTAGGAAATTCAAAAGCAACTTGCCATGTTAAACCACCATCTCTTGAAATAAACGTCATTTGTTTATCTGATTTGCTGGTCCCAAAAGACACAATTCCGTTTGACATCAAAATACCAGATGTTGGAATAAATGTGGGGTCCATTACCAAATTTAAGGCGCAATTAGTATAGTCGTCTATGTCACAAGAGAACAAATCTTTATGTTCTTCATCTACTACTCTCAAAGTTTGCCAAGTGTCGCCATTATCAACAGTGATCATAGACTTTACCTTTTGAGAAAAATCTTCATTCAACCCCATCCAGCATGTTGCAACCATTGTTCCCTTTAAAAATGGTGGCATTGACCACATTATGAAACTATAGGAGTCTGAAATAAATTTCTGTGCAAGTGTAAACTTCAATCCTGTGGAATCTGAGATTGCAATTTCGGAGACTGTCGGTATATCATCGTCACCACTGTTTGAGTACGAGATGGGCAGAATTATCCTTCCCAACGATTCACGCATATTCCACTCTGCTGCATTGTACCTCACCTGGGAGGGGATATATGCTTCTTTATAGTCAAAACCATCCGAGGAGATGTATAATTTTTGGGCTGAACGTTTGTTATATTTGTCTTCGTAAACGGAGATAGCAACATATGATTCCAAGACCACAATATTTGCTACTGGAAGATCATTGAATTGTTCAATTTTTCTTATCGTTTTTCCAAAGTCTGATGTAATGAACACATTCGTTTTTAATTCTCGGTATCCCGAGCTAGTTGAAATTCCATCTGCCTCCAAGCAAATGATAGAGTTTTCGTTTTCACCTAATTTTGAATCGCTCGTACGTCTCATGAATTCACAATACCGTTCCCTAGACATTTTTGCCTTATTATTTGGTTCTGATCCTACGATGGGGTTAAACGACTTACCATGATTGGAAGAAACAAACGTGTTGGCAGTACAAACAAAGTCAAGATCGTCTGAATCGTTTGGCTCTTCAGAAGAATCGTCATCACGAAGTTTGTTATTCTTGTCTGTGTCGTCATCGTCCGGTATCATAGTACATTTCGCACAGCTGTATAGAAAGACGTCTCTGTTCAAGGGATCTGAGTCTAGGTTACAGTACATAACCTTGGAGCTTAATTCCAAAGAGGAGCCATCGATTTTTTCCCATGTTTTACCCGTATCATCAGTGATATAGAAAAGATACTGTCCCTCTATTGGTCTAATAATTGCCCTTTCTCTTGGATAGGAACGGTCAATCTCAATCCCGGCCACCTTATGCTTCACGGCCTCCACTCTCTCCCAATTTTCACCATTATCGTTACTGATGTATAGTCTGAATTTTTCCACCTTCAAAGCAGTAGTCGAATCTTCAAACACTTCGATGTCTAGCATGGGTCGGCTTCCTCCGACCTTGTGAACAATCGGTTCATTCACTGCGCTATCGGCAGAGCTAAGGAGAGCGCTAAACAGCGCTATCCACAGCAAATACGGCCATTTAGCTAGTGCTACCATCCTAGAAAGAAGATTATTTTAGCCTGCTTGCTAAGTTTATTTTCAGGTTTGATTATGCTTGCCCTGGTTTGTCACTATTGTTTTATGTGCCAAGAGTTGTATAAACCTCTATCCTCCTTTTTTTCGCATCTATATCTGTAGGGGCAAAAGTTATTGAATTTCGCCTTTAAAAAGTTGTGATGTAAAAGAGGTTTAATATTCCGAGGAGGTAGGCGCAGCAGTAGTGAAATCCCCTGGGTTACGGGCTAGATTGCGCCATTCCATTCTAGCGTAATATACGGGACCGTTAACAGCTTTCAGAACTCGTCATAGCTTATTACAGAGTCCACCGGACTTTTATGCACGTTTGCTATCGGAGTCAACGGATAAATGACTTGAGCCGCCATCTCACAAGCTAGGAAGTCAATGTGATTATATGTGTTTCGCTCGTTGTATAACAGTGTGTGCCATTTCAGGCGTACCCTCTCTGAAGCTGGAACATGGTTGTCTTAAGGAAATTCGTTTTGGTTTCACGATAAGATATGTGCTTGAAAATTAGGCGTGAGGCTGTTAAAGCAACGTTTGCTGTGGAGTTGCCATGTCTCCATTCAAGGACAGTCTTGTTTCATGGCAGACCAGTGTGGTTGAACGGCTTGAGTTCCTTCGGAACTGTTTCCTAATTCAAACCTGGTACCTGAAACAGCCTGCAACACCTCTTGGAGATCACCCTGAAGTTCCGCTATATTCGCTTTTCGAAACCTCAAACATAGATAAAACAATCCAAAGACAAACACCAGGCGCCTCAAAGAACTGCAAACCCGTCAAAGCATGGATTGTATATAAGCGCACAGCAGTGTGTCCGCAACCTCGATGCTGTCCTGGACTACAGCGTGTACACCACAAGAGCGATTTCGCAACGACAGGCTCTCATCGCGCGCAGCTTCTGCCATAGCACGCTATTCCAGAGGTCTGCACAAGTACGCCAGATACCGAATACAGCTTGTAGAGCATGGGCAAGCGGATTGTATTCAACATATCCAGTGAGTTCCAGCTGAAGGCGCTGCTGGGCGAGGGCGCCTACGGCATAGTCTGCTCTGCAGTGCACAAGCCGACCGGCGAGCTGGTTGCCATCAAGAAGATCGAGCCGTTTGAGAAGTCGCTATTCGCGATCCGGACGCTGCGCGAGATCAAGCTCCTCAAGTACTTCCAGCACGAAAACATCATCTCTATCCTGGACATCCAGCGGCCGGAGTCGTTCGAGGCCTTCAACGAGGTCTACATCATCCAAGAGTTCATGCAGACCGACCTGCACCACGTCATCCTGACGCAGCGGCTGACCGACGACCACCTCCAGTACTTCACGTACCAGATTCTGCGCGGGCTTAAGGTGCTGCACGGCTCGCACGTCATCCACCGCGACCTGAAGCCGTCGAACCTGCTGATAAACTCGAACTGCGACCTGAAGATCTGCGACTTTGGCCTTGCACGCATCGTCAGCGAGATGCCGGCTGCTGGCGACGCCGTGGGCCACAGCATGACCGAGTACGTCGCGACGCGCTGGTACCGCGCGCCGGAAGTCATGCTGACGTCCGCGAAGTACTCGGAGGCGATGGACATCTGGTCGTGCGGCTGTATCCTGGCTGAGCTGCTGCTACGGCGGCCGCTGTTCCCGGGCAAGGACTACCGCCACCAGCTGACGCTGATTTTCAACTTCATCGGCAGCCCCACCGCAGAGGACCTGACGTGCATCGAGTCGCGGCGCGCGCGCGAGTACCTCGCGACGCTGCCCGTCTACGCCGTGCCCCCGCTGGAGAAGATCTTCCCAGCCACGGTGAACCCACTGGCGCTCGACCTGCTGCAGCGAATGCTGACGTTTGACCCGCGCCGGCGGATCACGGCGGAAGAGGCGCTCGGCCACGAGTACCTGGCGACCTACCACGACGAAAACGACGAGCCCGGTGGGCGGCCCATCCCGTTTGGCTTCTTCGAGTTCGACAACTACAAGAACGTGCTGACCATCAAGGACATCAAGAAGCTCATATGGAGCGAGATACATACGTAGCGCGTGTAATAGCGCCGGCGCTTCTCTGCGCTGACACTTCGTAGATAATGATTTGATACTGAACAGCGATGACTTTTGAAGCTCGCAGACTCGCCCGAGGTGCGATGCAGTGCCCTTGCGGAAGGACGGGCTCTTGCTGCTGCAGGTCTGGGCGGCTAGTACCGTCTCGGGCACGCTTGCAGCGGTTCCAGGAAGGTCATTCCTCGCTGACCGGTGCCGTCATCCGTCTGTCGGCGCTGGATGGATTAATGGAGGCGGCGCACGCATTTCCCTGCGCCTTGTTCCTTTTGTAACCGAGCTGGGTATTGTACCCGCGTCTGGCCGGCGTCCTGAGGGAATTTTACAGGCCGTCGTTCCGTAGGCTGTTGCATACCCATAGTTAAGAGGGTCACTGAAGCCCGCAAGCGCGTACGCTAATGAGGGGGGTTCGGAGGACGGGGGAGGGGCTCAAACAAACGCTGCAAGACGGCTGAAAGCGGCCTGGGTGACCTTGGCGCTGCGGAACTCCGGGTGATTGCACGTATACGAGGCGGACGGGGCGGCGTGCGTCTTCTGCTCGCGACTGGCAGCCGGATTGCGCTCTGTTGAGCCAATGAGATGAGCGTTAAATCTGGGCGCTCTGCGAGCGCCGCCGGTACGCCCGAGCATATTTGTTACCCGGGCCGGATCTGTTGGAACCGGGGTACCGAAATCGAAGCGTCGCGCAGCGTTCGCGCGGCGCAGGTGCACGTATATATAGAGCACTGGTGTCGCGTACGATTGGGGTCGCCTTAGAGGGGAAGGTTCGTCAAGGAGGAGATCTCGCAGAGACAGTTGGAGAACTTCACCCAGACTAGTGACATATAGAGAGACTTGCGTTCACAGCGAACCCCGAAACACAGCCAAAATGACCGTATCGCAACTATTGAAAGAAAGGGTAAGGTACGCACCCTACTTGAAAAAGCTGGTGGACGCACACGAGCTGGTGCCGCTCTTCAAGGACGGCCAGTACATTGCGTGGTCCGGCTTCACCGGTGTCGGTGCGCCCAAGGCGGTGCCCGAGGCACTCGCCGAGCACGTCGAGAAGAACAATCTTCAGGGCAAGCTCAGGTTCAACCTGTTCGTGGGGGCTTCTGCAGGTCCAGAAGAAAACCGCTGGGCTGAGAACAACATGATCGCGCGCAGAGCGCCTCATCAGGTCGGCAAGCCGATCGCAAAGGGCATCAACGCGGGCCGCATCAACTTCTTCGACAAGCACCTGTCCATGTTCCCCCAGGACCTGACGTACGGCTTCTACACGCGGAACCGGACCGATGGCAAAATTCTGGACTACACGATCATCGAGGCGACGGCGATCAAGGAGGACGGGTCCATCGTGCCCGGCCCATCCGTCGGCGGCTCGCCCGAGTTCATCAGCGTGTCCGACAAGGTCATTATCGAGGTCAACACTGCCACGCCCTCGATGGAGGGCCTCCACGACATCGACATGCCCGTGAACCCACCCTTCAGACAGCCCTACCCATACGTGAAGGTCGACGACAGATGCGGCGTCAACTCCATTCCAGTTGACCCCGAGAGAGTGATTGCGATCGTCGAGTCGACGACCATGGACAAGGTGCCTCCCAACACACCTTCTGACAACATGTCCAAGGCCATTGCCGGGCATCTAGTCGAGTTTTTCAGAAACGAGGTCAAACAGGGGCGCTTGCCTGAGCATCTGTTGCCCCTACAGAGCGGAATCGGTAACATCGCGAACGCCGTCATCGAGGGTTTGACCGACGCAAACTTCAAGCACCTGAATGTCTGGACGGAGGTGTTGCAGGACTCGTTCTTGGACCTGTTCGACAACGGTTCTCTTGACTTTGCCACCGCAACGTCTATCAGGCTGACCGAGAAGGGCTTCGAGAGGGTCTTCAGCAACTGGGACAACTACAGACACAAGCTGTGTTTGAGATCGCAGGTTGTTTCCAACAACCCAGAGCTGATCCGCCGTTTGGGTGTGATAGCCATGAACACGCCTGTGGAAGTGGATATCTATGCGCACGCCAACTCCACCAACGTCAATGGCTCCCGTATGCTGAACGGTCTTGGTGGCTCGGCCGATTTCTTGAGAAACGCTAAGCTGTCGATCATGCATGCACCTTCCGCAAGACCCACAAAGGTCGACCCAACAGGTATCTCGTCAATTGTGCCCATGGCTTCGCATGTGGACCAAACCGAGCACGATCTGGATGTCCTGGTGACTGACCAAGGTTTGGCCGATTTGAGAGGCTTGTCGCCAAAGGAGAGAGCTCGCGAAATCATAGACAAGTGCGCACATCCCGACTACAAAGATCTCTTGGGTGACTACCTGTCCAGATCCGAGCACTATGCAGCCAAGCACGGGTGTCTACACGAACCACACATGTTGAAGAATGCTTTCAAGTTCCACACCAACTTGGCTGAGAAGGGCACGATGAAGGTCGATGCATGGGATCCTGTTGACTAGACGCCGATAAGGTATGGTAGGGATGCAGTATGCATCCCTCCTACGCTGACAGGCATTGGTTTGATTCATATTCCTAAAAGTTTCTCTAATCTACTAGAATAGTAAGTGCAAATACTAGATAAATGAGTGTACGTTTTTAATGAGCTTAATCAAGCAGCTTTTGCTTTAGTGAAATTGGTCCCATGCATGGTGTCGCAGGCGGTGGTCAGTACATTTTATGGGCTCGCATACGACATCCACGGGCCCTCTGTAAATAAATCCAGGTAAGCTGGGGACTGTTTGGTTCAACTTCTCTAGGGCAATATACGAAGAAGTTCTGGGCAACAAAAAATATGGTCTCTAGCGGGATCGAACCGCTGATCCCCGCGTTATTAGCACGGTGCCTTAACCAACTGGGCCAAGAGACCAATATGTTGGGAAAGTTTTTCTCCTGTTTGTGTTACCCGCCAGAATCAGTCAGGTTTTGCTTTGACGCAATCTGTATTTACGCCTCAGCGCGTTATCTCTATATACATGATAATCAGGTAAACAATAACAGTAATGCCCTGCATACCCCCAAAAGACATTCGAACATAGGAATTAGGATGAGCAAAGAAGTTTTCTAGTAATGTCAGTCCGAATTGGCACTAAGCCATTTTAAAATCTGGTGCTGGGCCATTCCGAAGGCTAGACGCTGAGCACTAGGATACCCGTAATGCAACAAAGTATGATGCCTAATGAGGGTGATTTAAGTTAAAGTAATTTAAACTTCCATAAAATGCGTTTATTTGCGCATACTAGGACGCCATAGCTCTGTGCATTTTGCCTCTGTAGCAGGGAAGAGCATTAACCTAACGGTATGCATTTCAAGTTCCGTCCTGCCGAAGCAATGCTACGAAGCCTGTGAGCTTGCGTTGAGCAGAGTAAAACGCGGTATGTCGCTCCGGTTTGTGCTCTATACCCTTCCGGTTTGTGTACTACGCAGGCTTGTACGTTCTTGCATGGGCTATGCCGAACTGTTGTGCCAGCATGAATGTGGAGGGCCAATGTTTAGGGCCAATATGCTACACGCAAGGCCATTCCCAGCAGCATCTGTGCCGGGCCGTGTGTTATCGCACGAGGTGGTTGCAACAGTTCCGGCCAGCCAATACAGTCCCCAGAACTACAGAATGCAGTACACGCCGCAAACCCGGCCGATGCCGGCCAGTCGGCCCATACCTATGCAACAGCGTGGTTAGCGAATGTGTCCTGCGCAGACGACTGTCGTGCTGTGCTCCTGGGCGCATACCTACCAAGCTAGCGCCGGTTGCCAGCCACCGAAGAGCTTCGGCGTCGCCAAAGCCCATACTCCGGCGATAGGAGAATGGCTTGCTGTCCGCCCAGCTGTCGGTAGTCCGCACGCCCGCGTCGAAGGGTCAACGCTGCGAATGGTCCTGCTGGTTAGCAGCCAGTGTGCTGGCTGAATAGTGCAACGGGCACTTCCCGCTAGTGCTAACTGCACCTGTTCCGCACTTTACGAAGCCTAGCACAGCGCAGCTCGAAAACGATATGCGACACCCTCCAGCCGATAGCCACTGGTGTATAGCGCCTGCGGAAACGTCGGCACCTCGTCTGTTCCGCGGATGGCTGCAACCGGCTGTTCCAAACGCCTAAAGAGAAAACCTGCCATCCATGCCTGAAACGGCCCCACAGGTTTCAGATCCTCGTCGCTATCTGGCCTGTTTCACATCGTTTTCACCTCTGTCTCAGAGTGTCTGTTTCAGTTGGGGCCCCGCGCCGCCCCTCCCCCGCCTCGTTTGCCTAAAGGGTTTCATTGACTGCATGAGTCGTGTGTGTGGAAGCCGCTTGTCCAGGTGTAGACACATCTCACGATAAGAGGAGGCCAAAGGCCGAAAATGTCCTACTGTCCGAAGGTTGGTTATGGTGATCTTCGACACTTCTTTTCTTTTTTCGGAGTGCAGCATGCCCGTTGCCCGACACTTTCTTCGTCGTGCCGGAAAAAGCCATTGTGGCTTTCCTAATCTTGCCGCCAGGCGGGTGTTACGGGGCCGTCTTTGCCCGTATCGAGCGCTGTCTTTGCACGTATGTGCGACATGTTTCCTCTAGCACCGCAGGGCCCACAATGGGGGGGCTGTCGGCGTCGAGATACGTGCGGCAGCTGCTGCGGCACTTCAGTGTCGAGACTGGGCACAAATCCAGGCAGTGGTGCCTTCGTGGGGAGCCCCAATTCGCTGGTGTGCGCCTCTGTTGACCGACACAGAACTGGCGCATGCTTTGTGGCTCTGGGCCCAGTTCGGTGCGTGGCTGTCTGGGTATTGCGCTCGGCGGCAGATCTGTGGTGCTTCGTGGCGGCACAGAGGCGTCCAGAGTGGCGGGGCTGCGAGGGTTGCGACGCTGCGACACTGTGATGCTGACCCATCTTCGCAAATTCTCCAGAGTGCTTAGAAATCAGCCAAGCTGCGCTAATCATGTCGCTAGGTAATATACTGATTGGTCTCTTTTGAACACAGAACCATTAGTCCCTATCCAGCAAAGAGAGCCTCTGATACAGGTCAGAAGAGAGGTTCCCAGGCTAAGGGGGACCTGCACATGCGCTCACAAACGTATAAATAGGCCGTGTCCCGGACGCTCTTGGTTGTATACGTCGTGCATTTGTGGCAGCATACCTTCCACTTGATTCGCCAGCATACACAAAAACGAACCTTTGTGTTTCTGCACCGTACATCGCACTTATTCTGTGGGCGGCTATTTACCACGACAGAAACCCCTGGCATCTGCACGGACTGGCTCGAGTTCTTGCCTTCCCAGAAACGGAAACCAACGATCCCCCGTAGCAGCCGCACAGATCCGCACCCCGCATCATATAGAGCACCACATCGACAGAGCACCACATCGACAGAGCAAAGACCAAGTCGTTGGAAATATAAGCAACCATCGTGGCTAACAGCATATTTTAATTCCATCCTTAATTGTATTTTTCTTCGGGTAGTAATTCGTTTTTAATCGGCGTTACTTTTGTTATTCATTCGAGCACGGCGGCTACGGTGTTCAGAAATATATGCAGAGCACCCAACAACCTGAGCAAACAGCAAGCATGGCGGCCCAGCAGCAAATTCCGGAGAGCAAGGCCAGTTTGGATGGCCAAGAACTTGGCAACAAGCCCGGCTTAGAAACCGAGCTTGAAGACGACAGCGGCGCGAAATTCGTGAGCAAGGCTACCGCAGCACCACCAGCTCCCACAGAGACCCCTGAGGTCCCAGATATTTCAGACAGAAGCCCTGCAGTTGCTGCTGATACCCTGCGCGGAAGACCGTCCTCTTGTGTCTTTGTCGCGAGCCTCGCGGCGAGCCTCACGGACGATGAGCTTTGTCTCTCGGTCATGGAAAGTTTCAAAAAGTTTGGCGAGCTGGTCAGAGTCAAGGTCCTGAGAGACCCTTCCAATAGACCCTACGCGTTTGTGCAGTACCGCAACGACAAAGACGCCAGAAGAGCGCTCAAACTGGCTCAAGGAACTACTTTGAACGGAAGAACGCTGCGCTGCGAGCCGGCCAGGGTCAACAGAACTCTCTTTGTCTCGTGGTTGCTCGGTGAAGCGGGCGGCCTGGATGTTGACCCATCCGGTAGCCAGAGCCTCATCTCGGTGATCGAGGTTTGCAAGCAATTTGGTGAATTGGAACAGGTAGTGCAGAACAGGGCTAATTTTTTTGGCGGACGTCGTCACTCCTATCCCGAGCAGTGCAAGAACTCTTGGTTCGTGCAGTTTGCATACCGGGATGACGCCATTAGGGCGTTTGCCAACTTGAAGGGCCACCCGGATTGGGCAGTTACATGGGTCCAGAACATCGACGTCCCAAGATCTTACAACGTTTTAAACCAAAAAGGGTTGGGTAAGAGTGGTAGTGGCAGTCTGGACGAAGAAAGCGACAATGACGAGCCAGATACAAGCGATATATATGATGATGATGAGTTTGTTTCAGATATTGGAGGTCCCAACGGAAGTAAGTGTTTGAGCAATAAACTGCACGAAGTAAGCATCGATGAGGACAGCGACGATACCGAACATGAACTCCATGACGAAAGATCCTGTAGGACAGATCTTGATAATGAATCTCACAGCGATTTGGAGTCGAACGAAAGGTCGCCCTTAACGTCGGAGTATAGCAACTACACAAGAAAAGATGATTCTGGCATTGTCATAGACAAAAAGTCGATCTTTGTCGGACAGTTGGATGCATCTACGACAAAGGAGACTCTCAGGAAAAGGTTTGAAAACCATGGAAAAATTGTGGATATAAACTTGATTGCCAAACAGACTAATGTGTTTGCATTTATTGAATATAAGACGGAGGAGGCTGCTGCTGCCGCACTGGAAAGAGAAAACCATTCCATTTTTCTTAATAAAACGATGCATGTGCAATATAAGGAGTTGGGGTTAAACAACTACAGTAGTGGAGGTCATGGCCGCAACAATTACTATGGAGGTCACAACAACTACCAATATCAGCAGAAAGTACCAAGATCGCACAACTCCAACTCCATCTCTAATTCCAATTATACAACCGTTTCTGGTTATAGCAGTAGTAGCAGCAGCACTAGATCGAAGAAGAACCCCGGTCCAAATGAAAGTGTAGGTCATACGCACAAAACCGATGAAATGCATAACTCGGCTCGTGCAGGTAATGCCGGCTTCAAAAAAAATTTGGCTAACAGCAAGCAGAAAAAATACAACGGTCCGCAATTCAACCTGGCCCCTCCTCCAATTAATATGTATAGAAGAAGGTCACATGATAATAATTTAGCCGCCCCAATGCCAGACCCAATGATTTACTACATGAGCCACCCAGCACATCTGCAACCAAGCACTGCAACCGCCAATCATATGGCTTCACTTTCAGGGTCTCATGGAGGTCACTTTAATAAATCTGGGCAGCTCCCAAACGAGTACGAGATGAATATGAGCATCGGAGGTAACCCTTATATGCCGCCATATATGAAGCACAATGCGCCTTCCTTTAGACGTAAATCGACGGCTAATTCCCATTGGAATAATTTTAGATCTTATGGATACAAATCATACGGCAATGATACAGATGCGATAGAAGATGGTCAGAAAATGCCCGATAATGGTGTTAACTTTCCAAACGAAGAGGAGAATAATGAAGAGGCGGGAACAGTTGATAATAGCAAGCCTGAAAATAATAATGATGGTATTTCTGATGATCTGCACTCAGACATCTCAGACCCGATTGAAAACGCTGGTTCAACAACTACTTACGAAAATTCATCGACGGGAAGTTCAATCGGCCAAAACCTCAACCACTACAATAAAAAGAAATACCAGAAACCAAAGAATAATATACCTAATTTTCCGAATCATATGAGTTCTTATTACTACCAGCCATATTACTATCACCCTGTTCAATATTCGATGGGTCCACCGATGGGAGCTCCACACGGCTCTTCTGGCGCGAGCAACAGCCAACCTCAGCCTTATTTAATGGCATATCCAATTCCTCCTCCACCTCCCACTGGAATTGAAGGTTCTGTACTAGGAGCCCAATTGGCAATGAACCAAATGGGTACAAATATACACCCCAGATCTTCAAGTATTTCTCATTTTGTGCCCAATGAGTCCCAAGGATTTGTTTCCGCTAACAAAACATACAATTTGGATTACTAAACGTAACTTCATAGATACTTATTTGTTACATTGTGTTACCAAGACCTGTGCTTGGAAGAACTTGTGATCTTTTTATTTCTTCGTTGTACATTAATACATCTTTGTATTTTAAATGGCCATACTATGATTACCGCAGGGCGGAGTTCATATGGCTTGAGCATAGCAAGATTATCTAGAAGAGCAACGCACGATCAACAGTTTTAAAGTTGAACTGGTAAACCATTTCAGTATAAATACCCTCTGTATCCTTCTGTCTCTGTGTACTTACAGACGATATCCATATTTGAATGACTAATTAGAGCTATGAAGTATAAAATTACCAGTGGTCAAATTCTAAGATATATTTCCCTAATGCATGAAACACGCGTTTGATATCATGTCTCGGTATACCTTCAATAATACTTATTAGTTCTACCGGTGTCTTTCCGTTGAGATGCTTCAGCATTTTTTTGAAAATAGATTGGATATCCGCAGGTTGATTTGAAAGACACTTAAATATCCATCGCTTTTCTATAGCCGTCGCCCGTTCTGGTTCTAAAATGATGGTATAGTCTCTCTCCATTTCTGGATCATCATATGCAAACTGTACTGAATCATCGTCCTCAATATTCTCATGACCGAAACCTTTGTGTTGTTCAAACTCTGTGTCAACGTTTTGGGTTGGTGGATTTTCCATGTTGGCTTTATTATCATTGCTCTGTGTATCTTTCAACGGTGAGTTGGAATCAGCTGTTTGGTCGCCATTGGTGCGGTTATCCATTGCCGTAAATGTGTGGGGTGGTGGCTTTCGTTTGATCCTATACCCTTCCTTCTCTAAATCCTCTTCGACGGACATTTTGATCTGTTTATCCACCCTTATCAGTGCAAACTTCAACAGTTGTGTGACATAGCCAGTCCTCATTAGCCAAGAAAGAGCCTTCAGGTAAATCTGTTTGTGTTCCCTCGACGGTATGATGTTTTTGAACGGCATCGGTGAACCATTTGAAAGTAAACTGAGAAACGATGTTAACGAGGGTAAAGTAGGGAATTTCTCCTTAAACAACGTCTGGTTCTGGTGAATTAATGCATATTGATGAGTTGCTCTCTGTTCCTCAACATTGTTGAAGTCGTTTTTTGTATATCCTTTAATTGCTGCTAACGGCGAAACCACATACGTATTCCTAGAACTTAGGGGTAATATCATTCTAGCATGTCTCCAATAAAGTAAATTTAGTGCGCACGACCTCAGGATTCCTGTCTGTAATGAATTTTGTTCATTTTTTGAATCGTTATTTTTTGAAACTTCGGCGCCCATCAATTCGTCAATCAAGTGTTGATAATCTCCCAAAGGAATGTTCGGTTCTACATGTTTTATAAGGCTTGTTAACATCATGTTGCCTATCTCCCCACGATACGAAGAAGCCTCTAAGTTTTTCAATATGTTATTAGGTTCGTCTAATAAAAGTATAGCGTAGTGCAGTAGGTCATCGTAGCAGTCAGACTGAGCTTCATTTAGACCTAATGATTTATTACTGGATGTACTGCCTTCTTCCCTGTATGATGATTTTTCCAAAAACTGGCAATTAAGAACTGAAGTCAAGTATGAGCCTCTTAAAACAGGATGCAGTTTGACGTTCGGCAATACAGAAAACTCGTCTTCAATTGGGATCTGCAAAGAAATCAGTTTGTCGTCACCAACCTCCAAACAAGCTATCTCATCTTTTTGGATCTTATTGACACACGTTGCAAGAGCCCTAGCCAACGAGGACTTGGCAACAATTCTCTGATAAAGATAATGAGCTTTGCTACCAGGGGTGTCCAACGAATTATAGATTTTTGAGTGTTTCTCCACAAGTTCCTTTTCCTTGAATATTATACTGCATTCGTTTGAAACGTAAGAGTTTTTCGCTTGAGTATATCGTAGCAGAACGGATAATCTTGCCACAACGTAGTGGAAAAGATCATCAACCCGTTTGTTATATTCAAGGAGACGAGGGTTGAGGATAAAACAGATGTGGAACATTGTGAGACTCTTTTCTAGATCTTTCTCGTTCTCTGGATATCCCTGGGAGATCCCAGGTACTGCTGGTGTGTCCTGGCCTTCTTCTGCGTTCTTGTTCAAGCCAAAATTTGAACTTGACCGATCGTTCAGGGATGAACCTGTAACTGAGCTTTTAGAGCTTTTTGAAGTGACGGATCTTGCTCTGCTACTTCTTGTACCCAAGCTATTAGATCTTCTCGATCTAGTTGAACGCTTCTTCTTCTTAGACTTCCTCCAGTTTCCGTCCGAGTCCACATGTATCGGTAGCCCTAGAAAACACAAGTTATCGACTGTAAATTCAAACCTTGTGTTGCACATTTCTCTTTCTGGGCTGCAGAATTCTGCTACAAACTCTGAGTCAATTCCAAAGATCTTATTCAGGTCCTGAAAGGCACCTTCTTCGAAGAATTTGGAGTCGACAATGTCGTCGATGCTCTTCAAAAACCCAAACAATTCAAAATCAGACATACACTCAGTGTCATCCCCATCATCCTGCAAGCTTGTATTCTTAGATAGCTGGGTTGTCGAGGTTTTGGATGTCAAGGAAGTTCTTCTTTCTAAATCAGTTGTAAATATCTCTAGCAGTTTGTTAGCACTAATCTGTTTTCCCTTGACACTTTTTAGAGACCTGGAGTATTTAGAATTCACGCTTAGAGAGCTATTAGTGACGACTGGGTGCCAAGATTTTACATCGCTTTCATCAAAGGTTAGGTTGCTTCCGCTATTCTCAGCATCTCTCTGACTAGTTACAGGTGAGAGTTGCTGGTCTTCATCCTGCGTAATATCGCCAAAGGATAACTTCGAAGATCCAGAGGTAGAGAGACTTGAAACGCTCGCATAATCTGTAGACAGCTCTGTATCGCTCAACCCAGATTCGGATTCGGTATCTGAGTCGCTGTATTTCGTCAGTGATCCCATATGACTTGCGTCTAAATCTTGGTTAGCTTTTATAGTGGGTGATTGAGTCACGGAGCTCATAACATGGTCCAAAAACCCTGTCGATTTTACTGAGGGTGTCTTTAAAGAGGCCCCAACGCTGATTCGTTTCCTTAACTTCTCGTTGGGCTCTTGTGCATTCAATGGAGTGGAAGACTCTTTATCAGTACCATTATGTGACCTTGATTGCATGTAACGGTTAGTGTTAGATGAAATGTAATCTACTGATGATGGTGGATAGTGAAACACGACTTGCGGGCCTGAATGTGTGGAGATCGTAAGCTGAACGCCTAACAGGCACGAGTTCGGTAGGTATTCGTTCATGGCGAACGCAATCCACGATCACAATACAACACCTTGCCAACAGAATAGAACTCTGGAATGATCAGAATATCTCGCAGAATTTGGCTTTTCACGGCATCTGCAAATACACGTTTGTTTAATCATTGTTCGGTGTCTGTTGTTATAGCCAGTTATTAACTTGGGTTTGACCAACTGTCTGCTTGCACTGATTTGCTATGGTGGAATGTGCATTTCTTGACAATATTCAATAGTTGCCATCTTAGTATAGTGGTTAGTACACATCGTTGTGGCCGATGAAACCCAGGTTCGATTCTTGGAGATGGCAATTTTTTTTGATAACAAAATATCATGTCTTTTGACGGTTGTAATATGGTTTTGCAATCAGAGCTGCCGTGCAAACTGTTTGTATTTTACAATTTGTCCATGTATCAGGTGTAATTTTTAGTCCTTGCAATATGTGTAGTTAAACCACTAGGCAATTACAGCAAATATGGGGCAAACAACAATTAAAATATGAGTTTCTTGATACGAAAACAGTCAATGCATTGTTAGATATATCTGAAATAGCACAAATTTTTCAACTCGTTCGCGTTATTTTTGCTAGACGTTCCGTTTCTGTGCAAACTAGAATATTGGCACTAGCCATTACTGCAGTCTCGCAGAAATAATTAACAAATACCTCGGAAACTTCGTATTGAATGTGGTCAAGTAAGATATTTAATCGATTAAATGCCAGTACCAGCTTTTATAAAGCATTTATTTTTTTTTTATGAATTACTGAATTGCAACTCGGAAAATATCTTATATTCTACTATTCCTAAAAAATGCACACTCTGCAATAATATTATATTTTCTTTGAGCTGTCCGAACAAAATCATGCTCTAATTGCTGAAAATATAATTTGATTAGTCTTTGACTGAAAATGCCAACTGGCTAGAGTTGGGTAATGAAATAAACCAATCCAAGTGAGGAAGCTTAACCGAGTAATAAATAAAACTGTGGCTAATATCTGTATAAAATTAAGTCGATGATTCAACAATTTTCTGGTAAGCAGCAAACAATTTCTTCTGCTCATTAAAGTCTATCCTAATTCATAGTAGGGTCTACATCTATATCAGTATACCAAGCAGCCCATCAACCGATAATGAGCAACTCCTTCATCTATAGATCATTTTTAAATGATATAAGCTTTGTGAGGTATAAAAACTAGCCTGGATTATTTTATATCAAGCGCTACTCCCATTTTGGCGTCATGGAACTCTTCTTGGACCTCAGTTTGATACATTAGCTCAATAACATTTCATTGGATTGTTTGCTTGACTTTCCAATTTTTACCAATTGAGGAGAAGCCTATGTTGATGATATTAACAGATTAACAGATTATATAACAAGAAGAGACAGAAGCATAAGTAGCAGCTGAGACATACTATTAGATGATATCAGGATCTAAATTAATCATTAAGGTCAGAACATCACGTCTTCAAGGAGTTCGCAGATTATTGAACGCTTCATCGCAAATCATAACGTTAACATAAAAAATGAGACGAAATCGTACATAGATAGTCAGAGTTAGCATAGTTTCGAGTTGGAGAGAAACTAGCTATCAAACAAGCGGACAAGAAAGTAAGCTTTAAAAGATAGGTACTCATAATTATTTCTCCTATATGAAACCTGGTAAATAAACATTTTGTTGTAGATTAGATTGACGGTAAGGCAAGAACTGTTGTGTGCCCTAACACCAGC
>JANIWU010000032.1:0-113173 GCA_030705145.1 Hagleromyces aurorensis | reverse complement strand
AGAAGAAGAACAAGAGGAGCATCAGCTATTGCAAAAGTTCAGAGACTCAGAGATACAACCTCTGGAGAAAATGTTGAAGATGCGATCGAAGTATATAACTATGATGAACAAATAAAAAAAACAGGGACTTTGGAAGAAGATATGATTTACGAAAACACGGGGGTTATTGATATTGATGACAATATATCCGAAGAAGATCTTGAATATACAGAAACTGACAAATTAGACTACTTTACTAGTAAGTTAGATTCAAAAATATGGAAAGAAAGACAGGAAAATTACAAATATGTGAATAAAGATGATCAAATAATAATTGAAAGATTTGAAAACATCAAGGATGAGAGTATGCTTCAGGAAATTATGCCCTCAAATATAATTCTGTATGAACCAGACTTGTGCTTCATTCGAAAGGTGGAAGTATATAAGGCAATCAACTCAGATTTTCCACCAAAGGTATTCTTCATGTACTATGGAGATAGTGTGGAAGAACGAGGTCATTTAACAGCCATCAGGAAGGAAAAGGAAGGTTTTAGCAAATTAATAAGAGAGAATGCCATGCTGGCGCATCACTTTGAAACAGATGAAGACTTATCGCATTTTAAAAACTTGGCTGATAGAAAGATGAAGCTGAACAGATTGAGACGACAAAATACTCGAGTTGCGGGTGCTCAAAATGCTTTCAATGACGTAACCACTGATGTTGTCATTATCGACACACGTGAATTCAATGCATCTTTACCTGGCTTACTTTATCGGTATGGAGTACGAGTAGTGCCATGCATGCTGACGGTTGGCGATTATATTTTAACTCCCGACATCTGCATAGAAAGAAAGTCAATAGCTGATTTGATTGGCTCTTTACAAAATAACCGATTGTATGCACAATGTAAAAAGATGCTAAGACATTACAAGTATGTTGCATTGTTAATAGAATTTGACGATAGTCAATCGTTTTCGCTAGAGCCTTTTGGCGAGAGGCGGAATTATAGGACCACAGATTTATCCACAGTACACCCAATATCAAATAAACTTTCGCAGGACGAAATTCAGCTCCAATTGACTAAGTTGGTAATGAGATTTCCGACTATTAAGATCATCTGGTCTTCTTCCCCGTTACAAACTGTCAATATTTTTTTGGAATTGAAATTTGGTAGAGAACAGCCAGATCCAAACATTGCAGTATCATATGGAAATAATTCGAAAACTAACAGAATCAACACAGGAAACAAATCAACATTAGAAGATAGAAGTGAGGAAAATTACAAAAAATTATTACGAATACCAGGGATTTCTAAAATAGACTATTTCAATTTAAGAAAAAAGATCAAAAACTATTCGAAATTACAACAACTAAATTTGACACAGTTGTCAAATTTGTTAGGAGATGATGAATTAGGTCATAAAGTATATACTTTCATTCAGAACGAAATGGATGATGAGGAAGCAGATGAATTTCTTGATCTAACCGACTAACATAGATATATGTTAGTAATGATGTTCAATCATTTCATGGATTCCTTCTACCCCAATAAGCAATTATGCTAATGATTTAAATGTGAAGATCGAATTCAAGTCATTGATTACCTGCGGTGATCATGTATTGGACAAGAAATTTGAAGAACAATTGTATCATAGAAACTCCATATGCATATATAAATAATCATTGATAGTAAAACAAATGGAAATCTGATATTGTCAACCTTTTCTATATTAACCTTTTCTATTTGTTCAAACTAATTATTTATTCTGCGATAATAAAAATCCCTGCTGCAATATCAGTTCCAAATGTGACGATTCTTTTTATACTTGGCCTTGACCAATATTATAACAAAAGATTATTACTTGAACTATCAAATTGAATAGCTGATATCATTAGCTACTTCAATTAAAAAAAAAAAAAGATCTACATACATCTATAAGAAGACTGTTTTATGTTCTGTTACGACTTCATATGCTCATAACCTATATTCTAAGTATCCGCATCAGGCTAAATTATGAACGATTTTCCAAATTATCGTACATATTCAAGATTTATCCCCAGCATCTTACAATTGGGGTTCTTCAATATATTTCTCATATTATTACAATTTCCTATTAGCATAAATTATATCTCAAATTTACCTACTGATATAACATTGTTCCTGACGTTATACAAATATTCTGTCTGCTTTGCAATTTGGAAATCGGTCATAGGGTTGGTCAAAAGACTGAACACATGATTTTCAGAGGGCAATAGGCCCGAAATAGACGCCAGTTTAATCTTGATGGAGTCTAACTTCTCTTCATCTTCACCAGCATACTCTAGTGCAGTCTCAATTAAAGTAGAGGTCAATTCCAAACATTTAGAACCCAAACTGGCGTATAAGTTTTTTAGATGAAGTAGATTTCTATCCACATGCGAGCTGAAACTTGAAAATAATTCTCCTAGCCTTATCAACCCACAACCAATATTTTCTTCCGTGGATAGCCACATCAAAGGAAAATTCTTGATATCTTTCGCCGACCCAAAAGGCAGGTCTAGTGTATTCAGAAAACCAATAATAGTTAGCGCAGATGTCAATCCCTGAGATATAACTGGGGCTGTTTCTTCAATTAAGTTTGGCATAACATTTATTTGAACAAATGGAATCATCGAGAACAAAAAGGACACTGTGTCATTGAATAACTTGCTTCTGTCGCCATTATTATATCTGCTCAACAGAGCCTTTAAGATTTCGAAGTCCTCCGAATCTGGAGCAGGTAAATTCTGCCTGATAGTAGCATCGTCTTCAATAATACTGGTTAGCAACACAGATTTCATCAACGCTCGATTTGGATAAGCTAACGATAGAATTTTGGCTAATATATCAACACCAAAACCATGGTATTTCCCCAAATTCAAAGAATACTCAGAGTATGTCAGTTGATCTGACGACAAACTGCTGGAATGTTTCTTTCTTTCCCCGAAGCTTAAAATTAGGAGCAATAAAAGAACACAATCAATTGAGTTGCTAACCTCAAACAAATGAGAAATGTTGGCTAGTGTAATTATCATATCCTTTTTCAAGTTGAACACCTTTCTGGTGAAAAGGAATTTGTCAGAGTCCATAAAAATCATCCACAGTAGATCTGATATGTATCTTTTCATGTATTTATTTCTGGCCATATGTTTCGCATTATCATCAGAAAACGACAAATTCCGTAATATCATCGAGATTGTAGATAGCTGATCATTTCCCAGAACTCTATGATCTTCTGCTCCTCTTGTATGAACTTTTGAAAATGGACTATCCACCTCCTCTCTAACCATTCTTATTGTTTCTAAATAAGAAGATTCCTTCAAATTTATAGGCGATTGATTAAGTTGAAACCTAAGAGGTTTCGGTAACAAATTCCAAGAGTTGGAATGAGGTACAGAATCCATCTGTCGACTATGAGTTGTAGAATCTTCCTTTAGTTCAAAATCCAAAAATTTATTATTGGATAATGAATATGTTTTACTAAATTGTTCGGGAGTTTGTGCCGGTGTCATTATTGTTGGTGGGATTTGCTCTATGTCTTGACCAGTTAGTGAATCTACTTGGATTATATGATCCGAACAATTAACCATATCTTCCTCTTTGACATATTTTTGAAAAACTCCATGATATAATGTATCAATATTTGAATATGACGTGCTTGGGCTTTTTAAATAAGACTCCACATCATAATCATCACAGTACTTCTCAACATTCAATTGGGTATTGCGTATGCTGCCTTTATTTTGACTCAAACTTGCCAGCAAATTTATAGCCAAAGTGCAAATGGAGTCTAACAAATCAGGATATTCTAACAACGGTATTTGTAAGGCAGGATCTGAGCTTGCAACCAACAGTGTATTCAAAGCTGTATTTATTTCTCCCAAATTTCCAGATTGCATTGACATTGATATCGCATGTAAATTAATTGTACCTAGTTCTGGTGCAAATAGAAATATTGGTTTATTAGCATCAATTTTCTCTCCAACTTGAGATACATAATTGATATCATACCCATTGACATGAGAAATAGGCCTCTTAAACGGTACATAAACTCTGGCTTGAGAACGTTTGTATTGTTTGGGTAATTTCGCGTACTCTTCCTGATAGCGTTTCCGGAGTAATTCTTGTTGCTTTTGCAACTGTAACTCCATCGCAATTTTTTGTTGCCGCTCTTGCTCTTGGAGTGCCATTTGCTGTTTTAGTATCATTTCTTCTTGAATTTTACGCTCTTGTTCTAACTCCTTCTTTGTCTTCTTTTTCTGCCTTGGTTTGCGAACCTTTTTCATTGCCTTATCCTTCATGTTGCCAGTCATATTATTCATCTGATTTCCGACAATCGAACCAGGAGTAGATACCGCAGGAGATCCAACAGTGGCCGTGGCATACGGAGACATTGCAGCAACTGTTTGCTGTTGCTGTTGTTGCAAATTACCCACAGGAAACGGTTGTATATTAGTTGTATCATTAGGTGTAGAATTTGAAGAATTATTATTACTTGTATTTGCAATGTGATATTTCTTCAAAATTTCCCGGAAAAACTGTTGGAGAAATATCCGCTTAGCTT
Source organism: Hagleromyces aurorensis (assembly GCA_030705145.1). Classification (NCBI taxonomy): domain Eukaryota; kingdom Fungi; phylum Ascomycota; class Saccharomycetes; order Saccharomycetales; family Saccharomycetaceae; genus Hagleromyces; species Hagleromyces aurorensis. The sequence goes on along the minus strand of JANIWU010000032.1, from coordinate 108,610 downwards.
GAGTTTCATTGATACCTTCCTGTGTTGTTAGGTATTTTTCATACGGCAGGACTACCTTATAGTATATCTGTGCTAGTTTCTGTGAATCGGTGACCTGAAATCGTTGGGCAACTGTAGCCCATTGCTGGTTACTAGTAACTTGCTCACCACCCCCAATCCTTTGCACTAACATGTACAATATAAACAAATTTATTTTCTTCCCTTGTATTTCAGGAATTGTTTCCAATGGCATATTACGTCTCTTGCAGCTCTCAATTAGTGATTTCATAAAAAGTTCATACTGTTTATTATTTAATTCCTGAGATACTTTTTTCTGTTGTTCTGGACGTAAATTTTGAAAAGATGCCACAACAGGTCTTGTTCCCGCCTGTGTAGACATCGGCGTAGAGTACGAACTATTGTTGAATTGAATAGCATTTTGCTGCTGCTGCTGCTGTGGTGGAATTTGGGATTGCATCTGCTGTTGCATTTGACTCAGCGATTGCAAGTTGGGTGAAGATTGTCTTTGGGATTGAGTCTGATTTCTTGCCTGTGACTGTGCCTGTGCCTGCAGTTGAGCCTGAGTCAGAACACGAGACTGTGCTTGTTTCTGTGCTTGGGCCCTAGCTTGAGCTTGAGCTTGCGCCTGAGCTTGGGCTTGGGCTTGGGCTTGTGCCTGAGCTTGTGCTTGAGCTTGAGCTTGAGCTTGTGCCTGAGCTTGAGCTTGAGCTTGAGCTTGTGCTTGAGCTTGTGCTTGTGCTTGTGCTTGAGCTTGCGCCTGAGCTTGAGCTTGCGCCTGAGCTTGTACCCTTGCTTGCGCCTGCATGGATTTCAACTGTTGTTGTTGTCTTTGTTGCTTTTGCTGGAGCGCTGCAAACATTGCTGCCCTGTCGGTGAACGAGTTTGGACCTGCACTTCCTTCTCTTATTTCATCCCCATTGTTTTGGAACATTGGTGATGCATGCGCCGAAAGAATTTGCTGTGGAGTAGTCGTATTATTGAAAGAACTAGAAGACACAGGTGCGAAATTCCCGTTACTGCCCATGTTGTTGGCAGTGAATGTTTGCACGGCATTAGATGCGCTGTTGGTGCTCATAGGCGAAAACATCTGTTGCGGTGACATAGAGGCATTGTTGATGTTTCCAGGGCCTGGGCTTACAATGCTGGCTGGTACAATTCCAGAAGCTTCGAGCTGGGTATTCCTGGACAATATGTCCTGCGGCGATAGGTTATTCGCTGCTGTTCCGAGCATTTGTTCCTGTGGTTGAAAAGGTGTTCCTGATACAGAGTTCGTTCTTGGCTCGAAGAAATTCACAAATTCGTCATTCCCGTTCGCGTTAAGCCCAGCAACGTTGGAATGGTTGGCAATCCCCGCACTAGCAGAGTTGGAGTTTCCAAACACATTATCGTTGTTATTGCCTGTTAGGAAATCCATCACTGCCGATTTTCAAGGAATTGGCGTGCCGGCTGAGCGATAAACAACCTTTTGTTTTTCGATTTCACAATGGACGTCGCGTCCAAAGATACTGGTCTATCGATGCCAAGGTCTACAATTGACCCCAATCGTGCTCGGCTTCAGCGGTGCTAATTAACGCTGGAATTCACAGTGGAGTTTTTCGTGTACGTCAGATCGGAACGATGGAAAAACAGGGCCCTGCGCAAACTTCTCACGCCTGAGTCGCGAGAAAAGTCAACGGGTCACGTGATTATCAGACCGTCAGAACTCTTAAGCCAAACCAAGGTCTGGTGGCTGGTGGCTGGTGTCTGGTGTCTGCCGTGCCAAGCTTGAGTGGCTTCTGCGGTTGCCTCGAGAAAGTACACCTGCCGGTTTAGGTCGCTAACTCACTACGGTCGCTGCAACCAGAACCTGTAGCCTCTTCTGCAGATAGTACGCTTTGGTGTTTCTCTAGCTATACCAGGAAACAGCTGCTGTCCGCTTGTCACACTATAGGGGACCGTGTGCAATGAAATCCGGGGACAAATTGTATGAGGGGCTGTAACGACAGCTTCCAAACGCACACTTGATTAGTACGTGCGAGCAAATGGCACTCTCAAACTATGTGATGTGATGTTTTTTGTTTTTCCACAGCCAACAAGTGCTATCTAGTTGGAAGAATTTTCTTCCCTCTCCCCCTCGTTAAACTATTCACGTAACGGCAAAAAAAAGAAACCTACAATAAATCTGAAAAATATTGACTTTATGCAGCCCGGGAGAGACAATATAGGTTCCAGGTCGGAAATGTCTTTAGAAGGCCTCTGGGGATCGATGGCCAGGTAATGTCCTTATGAAATTTTAGGCTATCTGAGAAGAGGAGGGGAGACAGGCGCTGCACTCCTCTGACTCCTATGTTTGGAAGTCTCTGTTGTCTGTTGCGTCCTGGGTCTTGGCTTCCGGTTTTCGTCAGCGTTGCTACTGCTGCGCTGCGCTGCGATATATGAAAGGAAAGCAGGAACCCTGCTGAAAAAAACGAAAAAAAAAAGAATTCACACAAATATCTCAAAGAGTGGTGATGGACTCAGCCAATCCCGCAACTTTGAAAATCTAAAGTAGACGCCTTTTCCCGGATGAGTCTATTATTACCTCTGTCTGGTTCTCTTCCGGTAGCCTTGCGGATTCTGTCTGTCTGCGAGTCAAAATTCGCTAGGGTAGAAAAGAACAGGCTGACGAATAAACTATTGTCCGTGGAGATGATCAAATACCAGACCACAATTCTACAGCCTTTACCGTGGCCCTGGAAAAGGTATACGGGTTTCTGTCGAATTGCACAGTGGGAAACAAACCCACCCTTGATTTTTCAGATGCCACACGTTGTCGGAAAATAGGAACAGCTGCGGTTTCAAGTCCTGTCTCGTATTTACTTGAACAGATAAAGAAACGTAGCTCTCTCTTCGCAGAAGCAGCCGATGTGCCAAAGTAAACAGTATTGCTATAGAAATCGTATTTTCCGGTGCCAAACCGAATTCTGCTCCGTACTTTGCGTAACGGAGCTGAAAATACCCTGGCCTTACTAAGGTTTGGAGGGCCTCGTTATTTCGTTTTCGTTATCCTTGACGCTTTCCGTCATGTGATACTGCAAGCAGGAAACTCCACCCAGGAAAGCACGTGCGTTATTTCAGTCCTCTTTAGCTGGGCCCGGGCAGAGACCAAACAGACCGACGCAGGCCTCAATCTGTAGCATTTTATCAGCCTGCCGGGCCCAATTTCCGTCACCGCTGGCAAATGTCCTGTCCTTTCTTGTGGTTGTACAAGCCCACCGCTCGGTTTAGAGGAGAATAAACTCACGGTTCGACGTACGATATGAGATATATTACTGAAAAGAAATAGGCCAGGAGAGCAGGCTCTAAGCAGCGCATACTCGTGAGCAAGCGCGCCCTACGGCATTCGTATGCCACTGCGTCAGCCATATCAGCGTTTTGTATTTAGATCTACCTTGCTAGAGAATTGTAACAGTGGCCGCCTGCGGCAAACTAGAATTAGGTCACGGTAATTCTCGCACAACCATCTGTGTCCATGTTTCCTGAGCGGGACGAACCCGAATTTATATATACAACAGACCCACCATACGTGGCCAATAGCTGGCTGGGATGGTTCGAACAGCGCGGTTTCTCCACTGTTCAGCTGTGCCAACGTTAGCCGGAAACGGACAACACTCCGCTCAACATCGGCATCTGCCTGAAATAAACAATATCACTAGCGACGGTTATTATGTGGCGGCGTTATCTGCATCTCTGACATCAAGGAAGAAACGACAAGCTAAAAGTTTCACAATTAACGGCTCACAATAGAAAAGAGGCACCAGTTTGGAACCCCAGCCGGCGTGTAACAGCAATTCAATTAGTTGGGGACACTTCGGATTACTGGCACAAAACGTCTAGACCTATTGGCAGTGAGGATCTCACGCGTTCTGAGACCTTGGTTGGTATTAGGGTAAATGCCTGGTTCGGGGATTTAAGACCTCTTTTTGGGAGAATGCCCGTTTCTTTCTACGGGACTGCCTCCTTTAGAAACAATGTGTGAGACCTGAGAGTGTCTGAGGGCTCTACATAAGCAGGATATATGATTTGTTACTTCTTGAAAGAGCATTAGTTAATTCTTTTGCTGAAATATTACGCTACCCTTGATTTAGTCTGCTGTAAATGCGCCAGCTGTAGCGTGCTCTAACCGGCGGTGTTGTCTAAATTTTGCGCCGCTTGGCACCATAAATGTAACAACCGGGACCAAATTAGCAGAGCGAATTTTGATCAGATAAACTTTCTGTTCAGTGTTGCATTTGTGAAGCTATTTGTGTGGTCTATGTAGATGAATTATATTTGGTATTGTTACAACGGCAATGTTTGCGTCAAATGACGATGGAAGGTGTCTGTAGTTTTAGGACTATTCAACCAAAGAGGCTCGAATACCACTTTTTGTGCTTGGTTTCCAAAAGGTAAGTGTAATATTGCATCTCACCCCAGCAGTCTCTACCAAAATTACAACCTGCCATATTGACAACCAGATCGTGTTCTTTGTCGTTATAAAAGTACCGAGTATCGTCAGGAAAATCGGAACATGCGCCAGGCGGAAACGAGTTGATAGCCCTCAGGGGTAGAAATCCTACTCTGGATCTTATCCAGGCCTCATTGCTGTACAGCGTTTCTAAAGCATCTTGCTCTTTGTGCTCCCACAACATGTGATTTCTTTCATAATGAGCAGGATCCCACCAAAGATCTAACAGCAGGCTTGACCAATCGCTGTTCCTTATCAGGAAAGAACCCAAATTGAAGCCACCGCAATCTTGCGTGATCAATAAATCTAAAGGTTCATTATAGTCAACAAATGGCAAATCTGGGCGAATGTTCAGCGGATTGAATTCGTTCAGCATCCTCTCGGTAACATTGTCCAGGCGACTGAATATATGCTCTTCCAGCGAAACCTCAGGTTCCATAATCAATGTGTCCATATCTAGCCACCAGAACCATTCAGAATTAGGAAACTCCCTCATTGTTTGCCTTAAAATGTCGACCTTTTGCCAGCCTTCTCTATATTCGTGCGAGTATCTTTTAGCAGTAGTCAGATCTTTGATGGTCAGTCCATATCCGTGTCTCCTGGCATATGCTTTCTTGTTCTCGATGGATAGTTTCTCAATGGCCCAGTCCTGCTCATTCTTCCATTTAAGAACACCTCCGCCTTCGTTGGCTGCCAAAATAATAACAATTTTGGGTTCACGACTCCAGAAGCTACCAGCTTTTGAACCGCTTCCAGTAAGTGATGGTGGGAGCCTCACATTTCCCTTATTATTACCAATCTTTGGAATTGTAAAAGAATTATCTATGTAATCTAAGTGCCCTCTTTCGGTTGTGATTCTATCTCCTAACCAAAATATCGTGAAACAAATAAAAAAAAGTATGAAGAAGGATTTCCGAAACCTGCTAAATATTCTGGATACTCGTCTTTCCATCCCACCTAAAATATTATTTCTTCTGATCTTTTTTAGCTTATTATCATCATTGTCATATGATTTTTCTTCTAAGCTGCTTATGGGCAATTCAGGCGGTGTTGATGTCATGGTAGTAGTATATATTTTTCTTTGAATCAAAAACAAATATATTCCCTACAATCCCATCAATATCTGTTATTAAAATAAAAGGAGAACTAACCTGATCTAGTTTTTACTATTCACTTTTGATTGTCTCTCTTCTGTGTTTCTTGATATCGATGTCCTTTGATCTAAATAGGTTGTGTTTTTCATCGTGCGGCCACCACCAAGTCACTTACAACGAATAATACAAAGGAATTAGAACGTTTTATATAGAAGCAACTTACAGTTACCTAAAATATATACTCTTATTGCCTATTTAACCCAGTCGTAATTGAAAATAATTGACTTAACAACGGAGAAACGATGAAATGAAATTGCTATGATGTTTAATATATCGGTAAAAATGTATTTAGAAATTAAATTCTCCACGAAACTGCTGTAAATCCATGTTGGGCTTTACCTTTTCCAACAAGTCACGTCTGTCCATTGCAACAAACGCTCTTTTTAACGTCTCAAGAATATTGTTATTGCTCGTAATAGAAGCCACATTTTCTCTCACTCCCTCTACTTCATGCATGCTTAAAGCTGTTAATAAATACTCAGCAGCTTCTTTGTAACACCCAATATTTATAGATGAAACTGCCAAATTATATCTTGCCCTAACAAAAGAGGGTTTAAGATTTAGTGCTTTATGATAAGCCTGAATAGCTTCTTCAGATCGATTGGAGTTTGCAAGAGATGCCCCTAACCTATTCCACATTAGTTCGTCATCTGGTTGAACCTCCAATGCTGCTTTAAAACAATCGATAGTCTTATCAAAATCATTATTGGCATAAAACAATAATCCTAAGCATAATTGAATGTCAGCATCGACATGTGGAAGTTTGTTTGCAATCTTCAAAAATTGGTTGGTTATTTTTTCATTTATTTGATACCGCTCTGTATCATCAGCTAAAGTTATGCCTTCTGTGCTATCTAGCATCTGGGGATATTTGGTTTCAACCCACCTATTAAGCATCGTAAAGGCACTAATATCATAACCCTCATTGATATAGCTAATTGCAAGAGTTTTCATAGATTCCAAATTCTTCGGATCCAATTGTAGACATTTTTCCAGGGCATTGATTCCATCTAACTCTTTTTCATTTTGTGTCTGGACTAACCCAAGTTTGAGCCATGCATCGACATGATTAGGGTTCTCTTGTACTGCCGCTTCAAAAGCTAAAGCTGCCTCCGATAATTTAGCTCCATTTTCCATTAAAATACAGCCTATTTCATACGCATTTGGATTGGATAAATATTCGTTATCGGGATCAAATTTATAAATGGCATCTGTACTCAATCTCCCACTCAAATACTTTTGATAATCAGTTTCCCAAGCATCTGTACCTACAAGATCCTCAGGCAATAGATCCTCAGAATCCTTCTGTAAACTGTCCCACACTTCTTGAAATTCAGTTTGATATTTATCATCAACCTCAATGGGTAATTCGTCTGAAGTCTGGTTTTGTTCTGATTTTGTAGTACTCTCATCTTGAAGTTTTAAGTTTTGAGCAACTTCATTTTCAAGTTCTCTAAACTGTTCATCCCAGTTAGTTGTTTCTGCACTATCCGTTTGTTCCACATAGTTATTTAAATGTTGGATCCCCATTTGATTTATCCCTCTGTTTAGTAACCCACCAGCATTTAACATTCGTGGTTGATAATGATATTGAGGTAAGCTATGTTTATGCTTATGCTGATCACTGACCTCTGACTTTCGAGCCAGTTCGTAGTTCATACTCTGAAATTCATCTGACCAGTGTGCACTGTTCAAATCAGAGAAATTCATATTCAGTTGCGATGCATCCTTCCCTTGTGAAGGTTGGAATTTTTGACTCCACTTAGCTGCTGACTGAGGATTTACATTCATAGGAGAATATCCCATTCTCATCGACGATGATCCTGTACCGACACTCCCATTTATAAAGTTGTTCAGTTGATGTCGGCTACCTTCAGACATCTCTGACTGAGTAGTTCTAAATTGCTGTTGTAATGAGGGGACATTATTGGTAGGTATCTGCAAGCCATGCTGTAGAGAACGATCCTGTTGTGTAAAGTTATTGAGTTTTGAAAGAGCATTATTGTTGGCTGAACAATCTCCTAAGTTCATAGTGTCAGTTCTTGCTTTGAATATCACTGTATGCCAATCTTTTCAGTAGTATTTTCCTTAATTTTATTTGAGAATAAGTTTCAGAGTTATTGAGGAGTATTTTTTAAAAACTTTTCTTTGCACTTTACAAACTTGTTTATATGTTAATAAACAATCAATGAAATGATTGGACAAGTGTTGCTTCTACTTGTGTTCGGGGTTTAGCTTTCTTTCTGAAGAGCTGACTGCTTCAAATAGGAATTCTATGATTAATTACAGCAGACCTGTTACCCGCTTTTCATAGGGTATGTCAAAATGAAGTCATGTGATTTTGATAATTCGTAGACTAAAATGCTATATGTTTGATTGAAGTTATGAAAGCTGCCTTGCTCAACCGCCCATATTAAAAGGAACTTATACAGATGATTTGAGAATTGTCAGTACTCATCATATATTGTTAATAAACTGCATCATTTTCTGTTGCTTGATATATTACTAACGAAATTTTATTCCTCAGCGTTCTGATGGATATGGCAGAAGATGGCAAGACCAACTAACATTCACAAATTGTTAGCCACAATCTCGAAGACTGATCGTGATTCAAATACTACTGGTTCCACTATTAGAAAAAAGGAAAGCCTTGATGATGGATTGTGGAAGGATGAAATACTGCCGTTAATGGGTAAAAAGAGAGTATTCGATCAAGAAAAACAGGAAGTGGTCATAAATGAGTTGCCTTCACAAAAAAAGAGAGGTAAATTTAGTTTTGATTGGAATGATAATGAAGATACGTCTCAAAATTTTGAACCAATTCTATCTGAGAAAGCACGGACCATATTGATGAAAAAACTTAACAAAAAGCATGATGATAGTGAGAGTATGGAGCAAACTCACCTTGGAAAGCATTGGTCAGAAAAGAGACTAGAAGATATGAATGAACGAGACTGGAGAATTTTGAAAGAGGACTATAATATAAGTACAAAAGGCACCAATATTCAGAATCCTTTAAGATCTTGGGAAGAAGCACCTTATTTGCCGAAAGTCCTGTTGAATATAATTACAATCGAATGTAATTTTGTTTCACCCACACCGATACAGAGGATAGCACTTCCTAATATTTACAAGAATAATCGGGACTTCTTAGGCGTTGCATCTACAGGGTCTGGTAAAACTCTGGCATTTATAATACCTATAATAACTAATTTATTGAAGGTTGGTGTACGACCCAGGGTTATTAAGACCTTAGAAGGGCCAAAGGCACTGATTTTAGTACCCACGAGAGAATTAGCCCTTCAAATTGAAACTGAAACCAAAAAAATGCTTGAATGTCTAAGGTCGAAAGATAGAATGAAATATGATTTCGACGTTCAATCAATTGTTGGAGGTCATTCCATTGAAAGTATATCTTATCAGCTTTCAAATGGTTGCGATATTTTAATTGCTACGCCTGGAAGATTAATAGATGTGTTAGAGAATCATTTACTTGTTATAAAATCATTACAAACATTAGTCTTAGATGAGGCAGATAAAATGATTGATTTAGGTTTTGAAGAGCAAATAACAACAATATTATCAAAAATTTCAATAACAAATACATCAGCTGAAAATATAAAAACACTATTGTTTACAGCAACACTTTCTCCTACCATTGAAAGAATTGCAAATGGCTATTTGACAAACCCTGCCTATGCCTTTATTGGCTCTAGAGAAGAAACAGAGCCGCAAATAACTCAATTAGTAGAATACGGAGAAACTGAAGAAAAACGTTTCAATAGGATTTTGAGAATTTTGCCCAAGTATAGGGCACCTATAATCATATTCATTAATTACAAAAGAACAGCCGACTGGCTGGCTGAAAAATTCTACCAGGACAAAACTTACAAGATAACAATTTTACATGGTTCAAAATCACAAGAACAAAGAGAAAACTCTTTGAATATGTTGAGAAATAAGAGTGTAGATATCATGATTGCAACGAATGTGGCTGCAAGGGGATTGGATATTCCAAACGTTTCTTTGGTAATAAATTTTCATATGTCTAAAGTCTGGGAAGATTATATACATAGAATTGGTAGGACGGGTCGTGCAGGAAACACAGGTACTGCTTTAACATTTATTGGTGACAATGAAGATAAAAGTTTGGTCCAAACGTTACACAAATATGTCATGAAACACAACTCATCTGGTGCAAATTTCTTTGCGAAATTCTTGGAAAAGACATACGAAATATCTGATACTGATGTAGGAAATATCATTTATTAGTATATCATAATATTTATTCAACTTGGATTAAATGTTGGTTTAAACCATTTTTTCTATTTTCTCATCAAGCCAGGATGCAAAACTACACACTTCGTTATCATCAAACGAGGGACTGAAAATTTGTAAAGATATTGGAAAGCCATCAATTATTTTGCAATGTATCAACTCATTCCAATAACTACAAACCATCTTGTCTTCTGGATTCAGTGCTTCCTCGACGCACATTGGTCCATCAAGATCGCAATTAATCTTATCGATAGTCATCGAAAGTGATGGGAAATTTAATAAATTTACAAACAGAATGTACCTCAAAGTAGTTTCAAGCATATCACCAATCTTGAATGGCATCAATGTACAGGGGGCAATGATAATTGTAGGCTTTTCTTCACCAAATGAGTTCCAATAATTCCTATAAGCTATTTGTGCATTGTATGCCCGCTGACAGAGCTTCCACCAATCATTTACATTGATCGGCTTGAGACCTTCACCAGCTACCATTGGTTCCAGGATAGAAAGCATTGGCTCACCTGTTTTAGAAAATTCCGATAAAATCTCTTGTCCTGTGTCAGCAACGTCTGCTTCCATTGCAATGTTGTGTATTTCATCATTTAATGCAGTTGGAGGGTCCCATTTGACAGCTTTAAAACCTGGTGTGGAGTTAATAATGTATTCACATTTTTTTAACGCCCTTATTTCGCTTGGGGGTGGCCGTACAACCCCATCACCATACCAAATGCCTACGCAATAATTCTCTGAAGGTTTCGTGGATATTGTTTGTTTGAAATTGAAGAGACTTGGGACACATTTAGTGTCAAATTTCCACGGCTGGCACACATTTATCGATATGTCCATAAAATATCTCAGGTCTTCTAAGTTTCTCGCTAATGGACCGATTACGCTGGAAATTAACTCTCTACCTTCAAAAGAATTATCTACTCTCAAATAAGGTAGTCTCCCCTGTGTTGGTCTCAGACCATACAAATTATGATAACAGCTGGGAATCCGTATACTTCCACCAATATCGGTGCCTATACCCAAAACAGAACCTCTGCAGCCTATCAACGATCCCTCACCGCCAGAGGAACCACCAGGGGAAAGGTTCTGGTTTATACTATTTAGAGTACGACCAAAGACGTTAGAGATAGTATCTGTAGCCATCATAGAGGGCGGAACAGTTGTTTTAACATAAAAAATAGCACCTTGCTCCTCCAAGAGACTAACAATAAGTGACTCCTGTTCCTTGGTCTTAGGTTGGAATGCACGCCCCAGGTATCCAAGCGTGGAGTCTACACCTTCAAGATTGCATTGATCTTTTAAAGATATTGGAATTCCGTAGAATGATGGTAAAATATCAGGTCTATCCTTATCAAAGGCTTCAGCTCTGGCTAAAGCTCTATCAAACATAATTTCGGAGAGGCAATTTACCACTTGATGGATTAAAGCTGCTCGATGACAGAACGCATACACAATGTCATAGCAAAGTAGTTCTTTTGTAGCTATTTTTTCTTTCAATTGAAGTAATGATAGGTTTGTGATATAATTTTCATTTCCAGGAAGGATTTGGTCCAAATTTTTGGAGAGATTGAGCTTATCCTGCTTTAATACTTCGAGTTGTTCTGAGGATAAGCGCCAATCAGCTTGAATTTTGGCGTAAAGAGAGTTTCTCTTTTTTGTAACGGTTTCTTGCCAGTTTTTCGTCATATTGATTATTCTAGCATATCCGTAATGAAACTTCTGAATTCTACTAGTGCTTTGCTAATTTTACTAGCCAGTTTTATAGCTTACGATAAATTGTGCACGAGGAGACAAGATATATGATAAGATAACAAAGACTTTTCAAAATAAACAACTATAAAAACACCTAAAAACCTCAAAAAGGAAAGTCTCAGGAATATTGAATGAGAATTCAACTATGCATGCTTTTGTTTAATATGCAACTTGTCGTAATTTCCATATTCAATAGAAGATACACATTCAATTAATTACCAGTTGTTATACATGTCTAGTGATTAATCTTGATGAGTCTCAAAAACGAATTTTAACATAAAGTCAGCTAGGCCAGTTTAGTGATTTATTCTTTCCTATTAGAAACAATAAAATACTGGAACAAGCTTGTATTTAGTTTATTTTGACGAAACAATCATTTGTTTTACCTTAAAATTTCTCAAAAAGAAGCCTTTGTTCAAAGATAAAGCACAAAGTTGTTCGAACGACGCATATAATTTAATTGACTGAGATAATTTGTCCGATATCATTTCCTGACTTCTTCGAAGACTACCTTAACATTCTCCGATCTACCTTAAATTAAATTAATCAACGTGAAAAATCTATGACTCAAAGCAGGCAACTATTCATATTATAAACATTCGCCAGTAAGAGTACGACTGGTAGTGAAACAATTGAAATCATATTACTCTATACGCAAGGAAGTAATGTTAAGACATACAGTGAAAAATATTCTTAGGAGGTCAAGTAAGCAAAGAATTCCTGGTAATTCCATATTCCGTGCATTGGCCTGCAAAACGACTCCACAGGAAGGGGCATTAAAAAATAGTGCACCAATATTCTTTCAGTCACCAGCATTACAGCAAAGACTCTATTCCAGTAAACTGGGACCTAAATTGACTAGTGAGAATTATCCTTCCGTGCAGAGAAATGCAGAATATAAAAGACTAACCCCAGAAGACATCAAATTCTTTGAGTCAATATTATCCGAGCAAGAAATCCTCCAGGCATCTGATAAGGAGGATCTTGCATTTTATAACGAGGATTGGATGAGAAAGTATAAAGGCCAATCACGATTGGTTTTGAAACCAAAATCTGTGGAGAAAATATCTGCTATAATGAAGTATTGCAATGAGCAGAAAATAGCGGTGGTGCCACAAGGAGGTAATACGGGACTTGTTGGCGGGTCTGTACCTATATTTGACGAGGTAATTCTCTCGATGAATAATCTCAACAAGATAAGAGATTTTGATCCTGTCAGTGGTATCCTCAAATGTGATGCAGGCTTGATATTGGAGAGCGCAGATGATTATTTAGCTGAGCATGGCTATATTTTCCCTCTAGATCTTGGAGCAAAAGGTTCCTGCCATGTTGGTGGTGTTGTAGCAACTAACGCTGGAGGATTAAGATTGCTGCGCTACGGATCGCTCCACGGAAGTGTCCTTGGTCTTGAGGTCGTGATGCCAAATGGAGATATTGTGACTGGTATGCATGCCTTGAGGAAAGACAACACGGGCTATGACTTGAAACAACTATTTATTGGTTCGGAAGGAACGATTGGCATAATTACTGGTGTATCTATATTAACACCCCCACGGCCAAAGGCTTTCAACGTTTCCTTTTTGGCTGTTGAAAGTTATGAAGATGTTCAAAAGGTCTTCGTAAGAGCAAAACAGGAACTGTCTGAGATATTATCTGCGTTTGAGTTTATGGATTCGAATTCACAAGAGCTCACAAAGTTGCACTTAAACGATGTCCCACATCCGTTTGAAGAGCCACATCCGTTTTACATCCTAATTGAAACATCAGGGTCGAACAAGGACCATGATGATGCTAAACTTGAGGCATTTTTAGAAAGCGCCATGGAGGATGAATTGGTTACCGATGGTGTTGTTGCCCAGGATGAGACTGAACTGAAAAATTTATGGCAATGGAGAGAAATGATCCCTGAATCTAGTCAAGCCCAAGGTGGCGTTTACAAGTATGATGTTTCCTTACCTCTAAAGGACTTATACTCCTTAGTTGTTGCCGCAAATGATCGTCTGCTGCAGGCTGGATTGCTGGGCGATACGCCAAAGCCAGTTATCAATGCTGTTGGGTACGGACATGTAGGTGACGGTAATTTGCATCTAAATGTTGCTGTGAGAGAATACAACGAAGACATTGAGAAGGCATTGGAACCTTTTGTCTACGAATTTGTCTCCTCCAAACACGGCTCGATCAGTGCTGAACATGGACTGGGCTTTCAGAAGAAAAACTATATTGGCTATTCCAAAACTGAAAACGAGTTAAAATTAATCAAGGAGCTGAAAGATCATTACGATCCAAACCATATTTTAAATCCATATAAATATATTTGATACTCCTGATCATTCATAAGAGAGGAGTTTTCAAAAAAGTTGTTCTGTCATATGTAGCATCCTCTATATGATATTTAAATTTAATATATTTCCCGATACGGAAAGATATGATCTGGAAATACCTTTTTCGTTTATTACTCAAAATGACGTTTATTTCCTTTTTGATTCTCTCGAGTTGTTTTCAGCTGACTAACAAACAACGCAGGACAAAGGATCCAAGACCTTAATGTCTTTTATTGTTCTCTAAGGGCGGAGAAGGAAAACGGTTTGTGTGTGGCTTCAAAGAATAAAGACATGCAATACATAGTATACGACTTTTACTTGACATATATAAGGGGTTTAAGAAAATTGCTGTAATGACCTAGAAAAAGATTAAAAACAAGTGACTCAATCTTAAACAACATTTGAACATTACAAAGATATAAAGAGACGACTCTATTGCTAAATTTAAAATATTGAGCTCAAAATGCCTATCAAACAAGAATTCTTCACTCTAAATAATGGTAACCAAATTCCGGGTATCGCAATTGTGGGAACCGGGACGAGATGGTTTAAGAAGGAAGAAACAGATGCAACCTTTTCAAATGAGCTTGTAGACCAAATTAAGTACGCTTTGACCCTTCCTGGAATTGTCCATGTCGATGCTGCGGAGATATACAGAACATATCCTGAAGTGGGAAAGGCATTGAGTGAATCAAACAAGCCCAGAAATGAAATTTTTATAACTGACAAGTTTTCGACCGAATTGAAACTCAGCAAGACACCCAAGGAAGGACTTGCCGTGTCGTTGAAGAAATTAGGTGTTGAGTGTGTCGATTTATATTTGTTGCACAGCCCATTCATATCCAAGGAGAAAAATGGGTTTACATTGGAAGAAGCATGGCAGTACTTGGAACAGCTGTATGAAGAAGGAAAAGCAAAAAATATAGGTGTCTCAAATTTTGCTGTTGAAGACATCGAACGAATCCTGAAGATTGCGAAGATCAAACCGCAAGTCAATCAGATTGAATACAACGCCTTTTTACAAAACCAGACACCGGGCATATACAACTTTTGCCAGAAAAATGACATTTTAATTGCTGCATTTAGTCCATTGGGCCCACTACAGAAAAAACCAACCAAAAGTGATGACGAACCCTTCTATCAACTCGTCAAGAAACTTTCTGAAAAATATAACAGGACTGAAGCTCAGATTCTGTTGCGTTGGGTAACTAGGCGTCATGTCTTGGCAGTTACCACATCATCGAAGAAGGATAGATTGAAGGAAGCTCAGTCCGTTTTTGAATTCAATCTCACTGATGATGAAGTCGATGAAATAACCAAACTAGGCTTAGTTCATGAACCATTAAGGATTTACTGGACCGAACAATACAATAAATACAATTCAGAATCTCAAAAAGCATGAAGATATTCCGTTTTGTTAGGAGGCCAATTTTAAAAGCCTTGCTTTGTTTAGCTGATAAAATAAAACAGCAAGGGACATTTTGAACTTAATTGCTTGGGGATTTACTTAATTCGCAATGGCTAAGTTGAATAGTTGGCGATGGATTCATGGCTTTATATGATATTTTCGGTATTTGGAAGCTATAAATCATTTTCTATATGTTATGTACTGTTAGGTACACAGGAGGAGATTGAAATAACTGGATATTTAAGATCCTCTTTTTAAGTATCTTTACCATTTTGCAACCACTAAAGTCGATATTAAACTAAAAGCTTGCAATCTTTTGATGGATTAACTGCTTGCATCTTCATATTTGTTTAATACCAAATTTGGATAAAACCTCAATAATCTGGTCTCTGGAAAATCTTTAGAGAATCTGGATAATTGAAATGAACTTGCAACAAACCTTCGTGAAAGAAATGACAGACCATTACACGGTTTGTTCTAGTGCCGATTTGAGATCGCAGATCAGAGCGTCTGCCGACTCACAGCCTACCGAAAACCGTAGCAAGGTTGGGTCGATATGCGGATCTGACAAAATTCTCCACTCCACAAGTGATTCTACACCTCCCAGCGATGTAGCATGGTGAAAAAGCTTCAGTTTTCGTGGGAGAGTCTTGGCTTGTTCTTCAGTTTGTAAAGTAATTGAAAAAACAGGAGTATGTCCTCCAACCATCTGCTTCTCAACAAAGTCTTCCTTCTGTAATGAAGTGTGGTAGATCTGGTCCAAAGCAGGGAGGGCAGCTTTGTTCTGTTTCAAATATTGGACAATTTTGGTCGCATTTTCTGACTGTTTAAGAATTCTCATTTCGAATGTCCTTAAAGACCTCAATAACAGAAAACTCTCTAGATTAGCAACATTAGTACCCAAGTTAATCCGATCTTCTTTCAACCTTTTTTGCACTTCTTTGTCCTTAACTACTAAAACCCCGGCTAGTAAGTCTGAGTGTCCCCCAAAGTACTTTGTAGCAGAATGCATGATGATGTCCACACCAAAATCCCAAGCGTATTGTAATGGAGGGGGTGCAAATGTTGAGTCTATCATCACCAAAGCACCCTTTGCGTGCGCCTTTTCTACAAAGTGACCAATATTGATGGCTGTACCATGGGGATTCATCGGTGTTTCGATATGGACAATATCACCTTTGCTGGCATATTCTTCAATATCATCTAGAGTGTACTTCTGGATTCCATAATTTCTGACCAAAATATCAGCAATTGCATGACACCCGTGGTAATTTTGACCCATAAACAAACGACGAGGATTGAAGTGAACCATGGCACCATGAAAGGCTGCCAATCCGGACGAATAAATAACTGCATTTCCATCTAAAAGCTCAGAAAACAAGGCCTCCAATCTTGTCCCATTTGGATGGGTCTCTCTAGAGTAGATCGGAAATTTTTCCATGTATTCAAAGCTGGCGACGTCCTGACCAGGGATCAAAGCGCTGTCATCATATTTGTATGTTGTAGATACATGAATTGGAGGAGCAACATCAGTAACCAAATTAACTTTATCGTCAGAGTGAATCAGAGCTGTAGATATATCTTTCGAGTGTTCCATCATGGAATTTTTTCCTGCTGTCGTTCGAATAAAGACTTCGAATGTCTAAAGTTGACATATCTAACAATTTAAGGTTTATATAGATATTTTCTTATTACTTCTTGATAAAAAAAGACAGAAACTTCCACAGGGTTTGCTGAAGAACGCATGACCTATAATATGTCTGTTTCTCTCAAGAAAAGAATTTACAGGTTTTTTACCAAGTCTGATGACAAAACCCAGACTGAGACTCTCAAAACAGAATATTTCGTTACTATCAACATAGAAATTGTAATCCAGCAATTCCCTCTGACTCATTCAAAAACTTGCCAAAATCGATTGTTTTTTTAGTCTGAAATATTCAAGTCGTGATCTACCATTCGATTATAAATTGATTTGCATTCGCTTGCAAACCAATTGGTTGTATACCGGCAGATGTTATATGCTAGTAACCAAATTTGTATATATTGATTTGAAGGAAAAACTCGCATAAAAAAAAGCTTCAACTTGAAATTAAGATTGTTTATCACAGCATGTGATGTTGCGTTTATCCTCCTGGATGATTTATTATATGGATCATCAAAACTACA
Organism: Hagleromyces aurorensis; assembly: GCA_030705145.1. Lineage (NCBI taxonomy): Eukaryota > Fungi > Ascomycota > Saccharomycetes > Saccharomycetales > Saccharomycetaceae > Hagleromyces > Hagleromyces aurorensis. The sequence goes on along the minus strand of JANIWU010000032.1, from coordinate 91,057 downwards.
AAAAGTTGCTAAGCTGCAACGCAGGAGTAAAGCTTTGGTGTTCGATCGATGTTACTTATAATTCTAGACGGATAGCCCATTTTTCATCTGCCTTTAAAAATATTAGGCAACCCCCTCAATTCTTACACTCTCACAAACCATTTTAGCTTACGACCTATGCTACGTAATATACACATGTATTTGAATCGAACTGTAACTCGCTCACTTGGATTCCTTGGTTTCTAAAAGTGAACATCCTTGCCATTGGCGAAGCTTATCAACATATAGAAATTTAAACCTGAAATCAAGATCCAAAGAATAACAGAAACAACAGTTGTAAAAAGACTGTTGCTCATATCTTTATACTCTTTGACAGAGTCCTCACTGTTGTTGCTCCGTAGCTCATCGTTATTTCCATCAAAATTAGACATTTCAATGGAGTCCGGATGTTCAAGGTGTCCTTTCGGTATCTCCACTCTCATAATATCTTTTCTACTTGTAAAGTAAAGTAAAGGCGCCGAAACAAAAGGCAATAGCAACGATAGTACCACTTGGGAGGCGTTCAGCGCCCCCGATAAACCATTTCTACCAGCTACCAACACTAGGATCAAACATGGGGTAATTGCAACAGCTCTAGTAGCACTACGTCTCAAAGCAGGAGCAATAGTCCAGTTCAAGAACCCCTCACTGACCATTTGACCACTCAGAGTGCAAACAATGCCTGCACTTTGGCCTGAGAATAGCAAGGCCAAAACAAAAATGGTTCCCGCAGCTTTAGACAATGTGCTACTCAGGAGATTGTAAATGGAGAATAAATCTGCTTCCTGAGCATTTTGTGTTGTACCATATAGAGTAGCTCCTGAAACAATCAGGATTGAACAGTTGACGAAAAGTGCAATTGTGAAAAGGGAAATGAGTAGTTCAGCCATCGTAAAATGCAGAGTCGAATTAATTGCATCTAATGAAGGGATATATCCTTCGTGGTTATTGTCAATATCATCTTCATCTGGCACATAGTTTCCATTCTTGATATCATAATCTCTAAGTCTTGGTTGAACAACACCAGAACCCAGGTAAAGTGAATGTGGCATAACTGTGGCACCAAGGATGGCGAGGGATAAGTACAGCCCATCACCTTCAAATACTGACCGACTAGGGAGGAATCCCCGAAATATTTCACTGACATTTCCCAGATCGACATAGAAAAGCTCAATAACAAAGCAAACGACCGTGCCTACAACCAAAACTGACACAAAGGCTTCGAACCACCGAACCAACTTCAATGAACCATTCGGTTTATATGCCATCAAAACAATTAGAACATCGACAACCGTCAAAACAACTCCTAATGCTAACGGAACATTGAACAAAATGTTTAGTGAAATTGCAGTTCCTACGACCTCTGCGAGATCGGTGGCTATAATAGCTATCTCGGCCAGAATGTACAACGCGATATTGAGACCCTGTGGAAAATGCTTCTTACAGTTTTGAGCCAAATCCAGCCCGGTTACTGCCCCCAGTTTAGCACACAGGCATTGCCAAAATGCGGCAACAAAGTTACACATCAATATGGAGAATAGCAGTTTGTATCGGTGTGCAGATCCTGCTGCGACATCGGTACTGTAATTACCTGGGTCCAAATATGAGACAGAAACCATCAGGCCTGGGCCCACAAACTTGACATATTTCTTTATAGCACGTATAAGTGCAAAATTTTGGCCCTTTATGTATATTCTGTGAAGTTCGCCATTATTCTGGAGATTGTTGCCGTACGCCCCGGAGGTTATACCCACGTCATCGTTGTCTACAGCTTCCTCTTCATTAAGCAACCGATCATATTTCAAATTTGCCATGGTACCCAGTGACCATAAAATATTTTAGCAATTCTCAATAACTCACAGTGCGTCAGAGGTATGTGTTTTTATGTTCCTTATAGTGTGTAAAGCTCATAACCTTTCTAGATTTTTGAAGTTTTCGCAGTATGAAAAATTATATATTTGTTTATTCATCAAGGCGGTGCAAGAACTGGGCGTCGAAAAAATACGTGTCGGAAAAGTTATCGGCAACAGGAAAGTACCTTATGGATACAAATAATTTCAAAACTACCTGAAATTCTAGAAGACCACTGTCCAGCTAACGTGGATGTACTTAGTTAGACTGTTTGAGATGGAAAAAGAGTAAAGTAGTTTGACTTACGAATACTAGAAGCACATTGCTGTGCCTCTTAATTACAGCCCTCGGTTCGAGATATCCAGCCCTAATCTGAAGAGCTACTATTTACCGACTTTTTAATTGGAGATGTTGAGGGCATTATTTATTTCCTCTACAACAGGCCTGATGATATCCTTCTTATTTGGAACCATGTGGCCACCGGGGTGTTCAAAGCTTTTTACTTGTTCTGGATTTGAGAACGCTGCCTTGTAGATATCCATAAGGTACTTTGACCTGGTCGATGGAACAGCCATATCAGAGGCACCGTAGACGAATATTATCTTGGTTTTGCTCTCTGGAGCTGGCATGAAGCTTTTCACAAACTTCGGAGTAATACGCAGTTGGTCAGGCTTCTCTGGATCAGGCTCGGTAAAAGAATAGCCAGATATCAGCAAACTTACCTTAAAGTCAGGATGGCTTGGAACAAGCTCAGTAATCTTGTTGGTAATAATAGACGCTACAGCAGCTCCCTGAGAGAAGCCAACAATGCCATCGTATGGGCCTTCCTTTTTGATGTGATCAACCACGTAGTCGATGGTCTTTTCGAGGTCCAACTCCTTCGATATTTCGCTATGGTAGAACCAGGCTCTGTTCAGGTTCGCATCAAGGCAAGCTTGCCATTTTTCGTCATCCATTTCAAAAGGAAGATCTTCTTTCTTCAGCTCAACAGGACCATCGATATAGTCGCATTGCACCTGAGACTTCTTGAGCAGTTTTCTGATGCCCGAAGATTTCTCCGAGAAGACCTTCCCATTTTGAAGGAAACCGTGTAAAAACAGCAATTTTGGTGGTGTAACAGTCATCTTTCTATTCTCCGTAGAGTTCTATAATAATTCACCTGTCTTACTGTATCAAGTAACCTGTGCTATTCCTTTGTATTTTTCACGCATATAATGACGTCTTTATATATACATGCAAGATTGACGCCAAGATAAGAAAGAAATGAAAATTTTTTAAAATCCTAGTCAACAGAAAACTCCGTTCTCATCTTATATCCTTGAATTACGTCATTTTATGGTATGCCTTTCTCTATAAAATATATTATGAATGCTCAATCTATCTACGATGAAATAATGCTAAATTAAAATTATGTTGGGCCATCCCCCCAAATAGATTATTCATCCCATGCATACGGAGATCTACGTCTCAAACTTGCTCCATATTTTGTAAATAAGAACGGTACTGGGATCATCACTATTGTAACCATTGCCAGAAGAAAACTGGCCCAATTGATACCCATCCCTTTGTACATCTGAAGACCAAATAATGGAAAAACACCACTCATCGTGCTTCTGACAAAGGAGTTACATGCCATAGCAGAAGCAGCGTACCGTCTGTATGCATCGACAGTGTAACCAAAAACACCCGAAAAGATGAAAAAAACGCCAGCGCCAAATATGGCTGTTCCGATAACCGATGCAATCCAATGAACGTGCTCGTAAGTGGTCCAAGCAAATATCATTAAGCCTATCGGCGAGAGAAAAGCACCGTAGAACAATGCTTCAAACCTCATTTCTGGGACGGAAACACCATTATTATTGATGACTTTCCGTTCGTAGCGCTTTTGAATTACGAAAATGGTCGGTGTTACAACAATCATACCAATCATTAATCCGAGATAAGAACAGCCTACTTCCATCTTAGTAAAATGGTAAAGTTTGACGTACACGTATGGGAAAGCAACAAAATAAAGATACACAATGGCCAGTACCAGCCCAGTGTAAAAGCACAAAACGGTCATCATAGGATCTAGAACTAGCAGGCCAATAGGTCTTCCAATGGATTGTGAAAGAGCTTTTGTAATACTCAATTCTTTTTGCATTATTTCAAGGGGAGCAAAGAATCGATCGTCGCCGGTCTCAAGCCGTCTTCTTTTGGCTTTCTTGATTAGTAAAACTGGTTTGTATGTTTCAGGGACTGTTAAAGTGATGAGTACGAGGGCAACTCCAGTTGCAATCAACATAACAATGAATGTCCATTTATAGCTATCATGAGCAAGGGCGCCACTTATTAATGGACCAATTGAAGGACCCATAAACATTGTTGATGTATAAAGGGTCATCGGAATACCTATTTCGTTCTTGGAGAATATATCGCTTAAAGTTCCGCCTGCAACACTTAGAAATGCTGAGCCAAAAAATCCGGCCAGGAATCTACCAAACATTACACCTTCAATGTCTTTCGACCATATGGTGAGGCACTGCCAAGCAAAACTGAATATCAGCGATGGAATAAATGTCAGTCTTCTCCCGTACAACTCGCTGACGGGCGACAGAATTAGTGGTCCTACTCCAAGACCAAATATATAAAGGGAAATACCCAAAACACTCACTTCATGGGAAATGTGAAAATGCTCTATTACGGAATCCGATGCTAGTGCCCAGCAGGACGAGATGACTGTCATTACAAAGGCTGTAACTGTAACTAGGGCAGATATGTAGTACTTTTTCCACAATGGCATTGTCCTGGCAACATCCTCAGGATCTATAGGGCCCTCCGTTTCGAATGTAACCTCAAATGCTCCACACTCTTGACTTGCCCTAGTTTCTATTCTGTTCAGAGTCTCTTGGTCCGGCTGATATGAATGTACCTGGCTTTCGAGATTATGGCTGCTGGAGTCAGGCATTCTGGTATCCTCGCACTGCGATACCTTGTCATGCTCTATGCTTTCGCTCTCTGACATAGCGAGAGTGTTCAATATCAGTAGTAATGAGCTATCCAATCTTGCTTTTCTATATGACTAAGCCAAAACCCATTTTTTGTTTGAAGATAAATGTTAACGAGCCCATAATTGTTTTGTTTGCGACTCGGTTTTATATGTCAAAGTCCAACTTGCATACTTTTTATCTATATCTCATCGCATAATTTTTATTCCTGCAGTCTATTGTTTTCGCTACGTCATGGCGGATTTTGTCGGAGGCGGAAATAATGTGCCCGGTACCACTCAGGAGATAAAGTTACAGACGCTACTCCGGCTTCTATCAAATCTCCTAACAACAGAGTTGGCTTGCATAAGGCAACCTTTGCCAAGACTTTATTAATAGTCTTTCCAAAGAAATCAGTGCACAGCTAAAAAGTCTCCCTCAGCTCCCATTGAAATTCAAGACATGCAAAAGCAAGGTGATTACAAATATATGGAGGTGACTCCTTGGAAACGAAAATCAGGTAAGGTATATGTTGTTTCCTTACCTTTTTTTGCCTTTATCCTCGTCTCCCTGTTTGCCGGTTTAACCATTGGTTGGACCCTTCCAACGCGTATTTTCTCATTTCCCAGCTTAAAGTCCAGAAAATATTTAGGATAACTAACCCTCGGGTAATAAAAAAAATTCTTGATGATTGTAGATCAACCAGGGAAATAGAGTGGGCAAACCTGAAAAACCTGTTTGGAACTTGCTGCAAATGTTGCCAAGTACGGTCTTTGGGAGGATACGAGGCTTATCCACTTTAAAGCTTTGCAATGCGCGTTCCTTGAGTGCTGGTTGTTCTAAAGTAGCCACCGTTCGATACGGTCTAGCACGTAACTTCCATGGATCAATACCAAAAAAATATCAGGCCTTCCCTGTGAAAACGCAAAGGACCGTGAGTAGGACACATAATCGAGTACAGAATATCGCGTCAAGGTCATTTTTCAAAGAATCGTGTTCGAAATGTCAGAAAATGGCCGCGAACATTAGGTATGTAGAAGAAATTTTATGAAAACTCTAAACAAGCTCCAACCCTGTAGACACCCTAAATCTGATCCAAACCTTGCATATGCATCCTAACTGAGAAAGAAACATTTATGGAGATCTCACACCAACGATTGTGTAATTAACACACAGAAAAAGTAAGCCTTTGCAGCACAAGATGCAGCTTGTTGCTGCGACTGACTTCTAAAAGACTCAAAATGTATTGAACAACAAGGTATTTAAGAATAGTTGTAAACTATGAATAATTGGATTGGAACACGCTCTTTGTTGATCTTGGTGCTTATGATAAGATGTACAATTTGCGCTGTGCCACCACTGATTTCGTAAGTTATAATAACACTCTTCAAGCAAGACCCAAAATATCAGATTGACTCACACGGCTCTACTTTCGAACATTCAATTGCCAAAATAAACGTAAATCTGCTCAAAATACATCCAATGCTGGTTGGTGATTGTAGAAACACACAATACCGCTTATCAGGAACGTATAATATGACTTCAGTTGCACCTTTATAAAGGACCTGAGAATATGGGGATTCTCGCTTAATAGAGTTCAGAACACAATCTTATGAAGCTAAGAGATAAAGTGGAAAGGAGAAAACGGTGCCGAAAAGAGTTTCTAAATCAACCAACATTTATTTTACTAACAATTGAATATGAGTAGCAATTCAAAAACTGATCGTGAGGTTTTACCAACAAATGTTACCCCATTGCACTACGACTTGACAGTCGAGCCGGATTTCGAAACTTTCAAGTTTGAAGGAAAGGTGGCAATTGATCTAAAAGTAAATGATGCTAAAGCTGATACCATCCAATTGAACACTATTGAGATTGATATTCATTCGGTAAAACTAGCCAACTCAGAAGCAACTCCGGAAATTAAGTATGATGAAGAAAAGCAAATTAGTGAATTCGTCTTCCCTAAAGGAACTATTAGCTCTTTGGGTGACAAAATTCAATTGACAATTGTTTACACTGGTATTTTAAACGATAAAATGGCTGGTTTTTACAGAGCAAAGTATGTGGACAAAGAAACTGGAGAAACAAAATACATGGCAACAACGCAGATGGAAGCCACAGATGCGAGAAGAGCATTTCCATGTTTCGATGAACCTAATTTGAAAGCAACTTATGGAATTAACCTGATTTCTAAGCCAGAATTAACACATCTGTCTAATATGGATGTAAAATCTGAAGAAGTCAGAGATGGAAAGAAGTATACAACTTTCAATACTACCCCAAAAATGTCTACCTATTTGGTTGCCTTTATTGTTGCAGAATTGAAGTATGTGGAGAATAAAGATTTCCGTATTCCTGTTAGAGTATACGCTACTCCAGGTAACGAAAAACTTGGACAATATTCGGCCGATTTGACCGCTAAAACCTTGGCTTTCTTTGAAAAATCTTTTGGTATTCAATACCCTCTTCCAAAGATTGACAACGTTGCTGTTCACGAGTTCTCCGCAGGTGCCATGGAAAACTGGGGGTTGGTAACGTACAGAGTTGTTGATGTCTTGCTTGACGAGGAAAATTCGACTTTAGACAGAGTTCAAAGAGTCGCAGAGGTTGTGCAACACGAATTAGCTCATCAATGGTTTGGTAATTTGGTTACAATGGACTGGTGGGAAGGTTTGTGGTTAAATGAAGGTTTTGCCACTTGGATGTCATGGTACTCTTGTAATGAATTTCAACCAGATTGGAAAGTTTGGGAACAATATGTTACGGACTCTTTGCAGCGGGCACTGGCATTAGATTCGCTTAGATCTTCGCATCCAATTGAGGTTCCAGTGAAGAGAGCTGATGAAGTTGCACAAATCTTTGATGCCATTTCATATTCCAAAGGTTCTTCCTTATTAAGGATGATATCTAAATGGTTGGGTGAAGACGTTTTTATCAAAGGTGTTTCAGAGTACCTAACAAAGTTTAAGTATGCTAATGCCAAAACGGAAGATTTGTGGGATGCTTTATCTAGGGCATCGGGCAAGGATGTTCGCCAAGTGATGGATATCTGGACGAAAAAAGTTGGCTTTCCAGTTATTACTGTGGAAGAAGATGGTAATAAGGTCAAGTTCACTCAGAACCGTTTCTTGTCGACAGGTGATGTCAAACCTGAGGAAGATGAAACGATATATCCTGTGTTTTTGGCTCTAAAAACAGCAAAGGACTCGATTGATAACTCGCTTGTTCTTGATGCCAGATCCAAGACGGTTGAGCTGAAAGACACAACCCTCTTGAAAGCAAATGGAAATCAAGCCGGTGTCTTCATTACATCTTACTCTGATGAAAGATGGGCTAAACTGGGAGGCCAAGCCGACTTGCTTTCTGTTGAAGATCGTACTGGTTTGGTTGCAGATGTGAAGACACTGTCTGCATCTGGTTATACATCTACTACAAACTTTTTGAAATTAATCTCTCAATGGAATGAAGAGGACTCCTTTGTTGTTTGGGATCAAATTCTGGCAAGCTTGGGATCGTTGAAGACAACATGGGCGTTTGAGCCTGAAAGCGTGCAAGACGCCTTGAACAAATTTCAGAGGAAATTGGTTTCCGAGAAGGCGCATAAATTAGGCTGGGATTTTGATGGTTCGGATTCATTTGCTTCGCAACGTTTAAAGGTGGCTATGTTTGGTGCTGCTTGCTCGGCTAAAGATGAGATAGTTGAAAAAGCAGCAATTGAAATGTTCGAAAAGTATATTAACGGTGACAAGAAGGCAATTCCTGCCCTGATTAAACCAGTGGTGTTTGGAGCTGTTGCAAGGGCCGGTGGTGTCGAGAACTATGAGAGGTTGATCAACATCTACAAAAACCCCATCTCTTCTGATGAGAAACTAGCAGCTTTGAGAACACTTGGTAGATTCAAAGAACCCGAATTGTTGGAAAGAACCCTAGGTTATCTTTCTGATGGCACTGTGTTGAACCAAGACATCTACATTCCTATGCAAGGTATGAGGGTCCACAAGGAAGGTATTGAAGCCCTGTGGGTCTGGTTACAGAAGAATTGGGATGAAATTGTGAAGAGATTCCCACCTGCCTTATCAATGTTGGGTTCAATTATCGTTGTCACTACCTCTGGATTCACCTCCTTAGATGCTGTTTCCGAAATTAAAGCATTCTTTGATAACAAAGCTACCAAAGGGTTTGACCAAAGTCTGGCACAATCTTTGGATACCATTACTGCCAAGGCACAATGGATTAATAGAGATCGCGAAGTTGTCAATAAATATCTAAAAGAAAACGGTTATTCCAAATAGAGATGAAAACTTGAAGACCAGATTAATCGGATGTTCAATATATAATATGTATGTATTAATATTTGTCATGGCGATGGAAAATATTTAATCTGTTTATCTAAATAGTATATTCTTTTTTTTTTTCTTATACCTTTGGCCTTCAGCCTTAAAGTTCTTGTACGTCTTTCCTTCTGCCGGAGTATGTTTATGTATCGTGACGTATTAAAAATATGCAAACAGTTCCAAATAAAAGATCTGACATAATATTATCTATTTGTAACATATCTAATAAAGAGTCATGCTACCCATTCTAAAACGAACAAATATACGTGGACTACCTGAAATAATCTATTGATTTAAATTCTTTATGGCTTTGGATTTGATAGAAATCGAAGAATTTTTATGCAACTTAGCAACTACGCAAGTTGGTCCCATAATAAAAACGAAGTCCGGCTCTCAAAAAGTATATGATTTGAAGACTGGCTCACGGGCTGTGGACATTGTGACAGAGATTGACAAACAAGTAGAAGCCTTGATCTACAAGGCTTTGACTGAAAAATATCCGACTTTCTGTTTTGTAGGTGAAGAGACTTATGTCAAAGATGAAACCGAAATAACAGACCAACCGACTTTTATCGTAGATCCAATTGATGGAACCACGAACTTTGTGCACAATTTCCCATTTAGTTGCACTTCTTTAGGATTGACGATTAACAAAGAGCCTGTTGTCGGCGTAATATATAATCCACATATGGATCTATTGATATCCGCTACGAAAGGGAAAGGTATAAGAGTTAATGGTGAAGAGTTCGATTACAGAAAGCAGATAAATGAAATGGCTCCACTTACTTTGAATAAATCTGTAGTTGCATTACAACCAGGTTCTCAAAGAGAAGGTGCAAACTTTGCTACCAAAATTGCGACCTGTGAAAATCTGTTGTCGAACGACGGTGGTTTTATCCATGGTTTCAGGAACCTGGGGTCATCTGCTATGACTATGGCATATATCGCTCTAGGTTACCTTGACAGCTATTGGGATGGAGGGTGTTGGTCGTGGGACGTCTGCGCCGGCTGGTGTATTGTCCGCGAAGCTGGAGGGAGAATTGTTGGAGCTAATCCTGATGAATGGGACATTGCTGTAGATAACAGGACTTATTTGGTTGTTAGAGGAGATGTTGATGAAAACGGTGATAGACAATCTAGATACATCGAAGAATTTTGGTCTTGTGTCAAAGGAAGACTTCATTATACATAATTGATAGATAGGCATAATTGATAAATAGTGTGTAAAATGCAATAGAATGATAGAACGTTTTGCAACAAAACTTCGGAGACATATGATATATCACTGGTAGATGTATAGACAGCCATCTTGGCCCCATAGTCCAAATACACCAACAATAGGCATCCAACCTTCACCGCCGCCAAATTTTTCACAAAGAGCCATGGCATTCTCCAGTCTTTTACTTTCTACCGGCTTTCCAATTGTAAACCCCCGGATACACAACATACCTTGGCGTTTATTTATATCCAAACCTTCGTTGTTCAACGTTTCGACCATTTTCCCCTCTAGGGAGTGTGCGAGAGCGCCGTAGCATACTAACTTATTATCAACCGAAGTGGGTAATATTCTGTAATCAAAAAATCCCTTATGTGCAATGGGACCCATGACAACATATGGACAGTAAAGTTCCAATACAAGCCTTGTGCCAAATAATGCCCTTATTCTATTTTGTCTCTCGGTTGTCAAAATAAAAGGCTTGTCTCTGTGCTTCATTGTAGGGATATTATTTTTGAAAGACGAGACCGTTTTGATATCCGTTGGTGTTTCAACCACATATATGCATCTCAATCTTTTCAAATTTCCAGAATACACTTCTGAGATTCTTGTGAAGATGTTTTCACTTAAAAGTGTAGTTGCCCAGGAGAACTTGAAATTGGAAAATAATCCATTAGCCATTGAAACAGCTTCCTTGTACAATTTCATTAAATTATTCGTCTCTGCCACGACCAATGTGCAATTTTTCAAATTTCTCAAAGATACTTCACCTTGGTCAATGAAAGTTAATGAGCCTCCATGAATCAGGACTGCAAATAATTTATGCCAGGTTAGCATTGTCAGCCCAGAAGTATTCAGCTCTCCAATAATTGCAATATTGTCTTCCTTTTTCAGCTCATTTCCCAAGGGAAGTGTCTGAATGAAGGAAGCAATTCCACTGACCAGAGAAACTTGCTTAAATGAAGTGGTTTCATTCCATGGTGACGTGACGTACAAAAGTTGCTTGGAATCATCAGAACCATCTTCAGGTGGAACATACGTATATTTAAAATCTCTGTTGTATCCACTAATTACTTCATCCCAGCTCTTAACATTCGATACTTCTTTGACGGTACTACTCCGCTCTTCGCAAACAATAACTAACTTGTACCATTTTTCACTGCCATTCAACAATGTGTAAGTTCTCCAGGAGTCGATTATAAGAATTTCTATCGAGTCTATTTTGGATCTTGGGATAGATGATAAAAAATGTGGGATCGATCCTCCTTCCACAGAATTCATCAACGCTGCTATGGTTACCGCATACCCTGCCAATTTAGAAAATGGCACTGCAATACCGATATCACCATTCCCTGATGCCAAATATGTGTTTTGAATATGCTTAGCCAAGCCATTAACTTCCTCGAGCTTTGTGGGTGACTTTTGATCGACAAACTTGATAGAATTGGATTCAGACATCTCCATGACAGCATTCCAGATATCACCAAAGTTCCCATTCCGAATCTTATACTTCAAAGCCAAGTTCAAACCGGTTATCAATGGGAATCCAAGAGGAACCAAAAAGTTTCTATAAAAAGCGGTCTCATGCTGTTTTCTAACACTTGTTATATTGGATTGCTGCTGTAACGCTACAGCATTCAGGTCTCTTTTAAAATCCAAAATAAGGGAACTAAAAATCCAATTAGTAACTATTATTATCACTAAGATAGTAATAACAACTTTTATAATAGAGTACCACATTTTCAAAATAATTGTGGCTCAATTCTTTCTGTTATGTGCATATAACCTTCTTGATGACATTACCTGACAAACGTTCTGCAATATAATATATATATGTAGTTACGACGCTAAACGACAATAGAGAGAAATTGCATAGTAATACATCAAAACTAAAAGGTTCTCGACAGATACACATCAGAGAGTCATATTTGCAGTATACTATTATAGAAAGCATTTAGATGAGAGATACTTAGGTGGCTAATTATCCATATAAGCAAATATTCCAGGTAGAATATAATATTTTGGATGATGCTATGATGGTATCGGTTGCGGAAAAATTATCCCGCAAATGTGGATTGACTGTAAAACAATTGAGAGTCTAGTTGTCAAATAATCTAGAGAGATCTTCCTGTCCTCCTTCTCTGAGCTAGTAGATACTACCTTTCCGATGCACGTGATACATGGCTACGCGTTCAGTGAATGGAACGCGTCTGAGCTTATGGAAAACTAGCCGATGACCAGCTCCAGCTTATGAAAGTGCAAACCGAAGCTTGAGGGAACTAGTTAAAGTCCTATTACTTAGAAAAAACCAAAGATGACTGAAGGTAATCCGAATGCGAAAGAGATAATTGCAATCCCCAACGAATTGATAGATAGTAATATCAAGTTGGTTAAGCTTCCGGATCCATCGAATTGTAAGAACAAAGCAGGCGTAGAACTGCTCCAATCAGATAATGAGGGGATAAAAGAGTTGTATCAGATAAAAACACAGAAATTTAGCAGGGGATCAGATTTCAATAAACACGAAGACCTTAGAAATGACAATTACCACTACACATCGGAAGGAGAAACGATTAAATCTGCATTTCTCATAAATAACGAAGATAGAAGGGACAGCATTATACAGACCAGGGGGGACTTCAAGTATTGTTCCAAATATGATCTCACGTTCAGCTTAATTGGATTTTACTATCGGTCGTCAGAGTCTGATTCTGAAACTGATTATGTTCGCACTACGAAATCAGACGGATCTGCGGCTAGCTCTAAAATCTTGACCGGAAGAGATTTCCACGATATGCTGATAGATACGCACGATTCTCAATGGGCGATTATAAGACAAGAAATTATTGAGGCCGCTCTGTTGAACATTTCCGATGTAGTCACTGAAGGCGGAGATGAGTACTACAAGATAACAGATGAGAAAATTACGCAGTATCTGGCAAGCAAAGTGGGGAAAATTGCGCAAAATCTTCCTGCTTCCATCCAATTGTTGATACCAAAGGATTTCCCCGAAAGTGTGAAAGCCTGTGCAAAGGTCGTCTACTCTGCCAACCTTCTGATATCACTAATACCGAGAGCAGCCTATCAGAATCTGGTAGCATACGTTCCTGAGCAACCCTCTGAGCTTCTCCCAAATATTAAAAGTTCATTCCATGAGTATAAAGAATATCTTTCCGTCATAAAGGATTCGGAGATGGAGAAAGAGCTGCTCATCAACGCGGCCATGAGCATAGGAATCGCACAGCCTGCCAGCGGCCCCAAGATTGGCAAAGTTGTGAAGAAAAAACCTGTTGTTCGACAACAAAAAATCTCTGTAGGCAGGGGAGCGATAGACAGTTTCTTCAAACGATCTAAATAGATGTATTTAGCAGCAGACGTCATTTTCACTAGCGCTTCTACTACATTTTTTCTATAGGCGTATTTTTATATTGGTGTAATAATAATATTGGAACTGAAAAATTGATATTCCGATGAGCTGCTTCTCCAAGCAAACCACAAAGGCTGCAAAGGAAGGATACCCACGACTGCTTGACACACGAAATGGCCAAGGATATTGAGCTTTCGCTGTCTGAGAACAAATTTATCCTAGAGAGTCTCAGGCAGAACTACAGACTGGACGGTCGAAAATTTGACGAGTTCCGCGATGTCAAAATCGTATTTGGCAAGGAGTACGGGGATGTGACCGTGGAGATGGGCAAGACCAAAGTGCACTGCCGTATCAGCTGCACCATAACACAACCGTTTGAGGACAGACCGTTTGAAGGGCTGTTCTACATCTCCACTGAAATATCGCCGATGGCGGGCCCGCAGTTCGAGAACGGAAACAACTCTGGTGAGGACGAGATCCTCTGCGCGAGAATCATCGAGAAGGCCATCAGGCGGTCAGGAGCGCTCGATATCGAGGGATTGTGTATTGTGGCCGGAAGCAAGTGCTGGGCGATCCGCGCGGACGTGCACTTTCTGGACTGCGATGGCGGGTTCATCGATGCGTCCTGCATAGCGGTGATCACCGCGCTGCTGCACTTCAAGAAGCCCGACATCACAGTGAGCGGGGAAAATGTCGCTGTGCACCCGGTGGACGAGCGCGAGCCACAGCCGCTGGGCATTCTGCACATCCCGATCTGCGTGACGTTTTCGTTCTTCAACCCGGACGACACAGAGGAGAACATCAAGGGTGAATCGAACTCGGAGATCACCATTCTGGACGCGACGCTGAAGGAGGAGCTGCTGAGACACGGTGTGCTGACCGTGACGCTGAACAAGAACCGCGAGGTCGTGCAGGTGTCGAAGGCGGGCGGCTTGCCGATGGACGCGCTGTCGCTGATGGATTGCTGCCACCGCGCGTACGAGGTCACGGAGAAGCTGACCGAGCAGATTGTGAGCGGCGTCCGGGCAGATCACGCGACGCGGAATCAGTTTGCACAGCTGCTGAGTGCGGAGAACGGCCGGCTCGAGAGCGCCTAGGCGCCCGCGGTGAAGCTGGGGGACGCCAGAGCGGCGCGCTATCCATTGATATCTAATCTAACAAAAACATCTATAAATTCTCTGTAACGCATATGTCCAATGTGGAAGGTCCTGTGCTGGGGCGGGCGAAGCTGCCCCGGCCACGGCGTTGCACAGGGCAGCCGCGTCGACCGACCGGAGGTAGTTGACGGCGCGGTCGCCACGCATCTCGAGGTTCGGATAGAGGGCAGCGTCGCCGACACTGGCAAACGACACACCCGTGGCGCTGCCGCTCGAGCCCACAGAACCGCGCCGCTCGAGCTGCGCAACCAGCCGCAGGTCGCGCCAGTATCCTGTCACCGCCGCCGCGACGCCAAATGCCAGCAGGACCCCCACAAACGCCAGGACAAATATCTGCACCGATTCACCTATGAACAACCACTGCTCGTGAACGCCCCCTGCCGGATCCGTCGGTAGCATGCCGTCGTTCTCTACAGCCACCATTGCATAGCAGAGCTGCGGATGCGTTGCTGCTGCGTGTGTGTTTCTGCTGTGTAATCGCCGATCTTGGGGTGGGTGTGTTCAATACTCTGCCGTGCCGCATGGTTGCCCGCCGAATAGGGGTTCCTGCAGGCTGTTTTATACGCTGGGGAAACGCGCTTTGTGGCAGCGGCGGCTATTTGCTCATTTTTCACGGCCACACGCCTTGCATCTGCGCTGGACCAGCTGCGTCCGGCAGTAATCGCTAAGACGCTCATTACAGGCTATAGTGGGACATGCACGCGGCCCGACGGCCGCGTGCAGTTGATGTCTGGGAAACGGCGCCTATTGGACCCTGTATAATCACTCTGTACGGTCAGAGCGCTTCCCTGTCACGGTACTTGCAGACGTGGCCACTGGTCACGGTACTTGGGGGGCTTGAAGTGGTTGCTGGCATCCTGTTTTCAAGGCCCGCAAATTGCAGCAGCGCGCGCGCAGCACAGGACGCTCGTCGCACCACGCGTGGCTGGCTAGTCCGGAAAACCGGCGCTTGGCCCAGACCGCAGGCCCACCACACGCCAGGATGTCCAAGCACAGTCCAGAAGTGCCTAGTGCCCGGCAGGAGGTCGCAGGCGGTGCCCGCCACGCCAATGCACGCAGCGCCAATCCGCGGCCCTTGGCGGGTCGGTGCGGTGCGGTACATGGGTGTCGTATATTTGGTTCCAGCCGCCCAGAGTGTGTTGTATGTGGTGCAAGGGCACGGGCACGGGCACGGGCACAGGCACGCCCGGCCTCCGTCGGCTCCCCGTGCGACGGGCCCTCGGCTTCCTGTCGCGAGCCCGCCGCGCTCCGCGCAGCTCCCACCGCGCTCCGCACTGCTGCTCCCCCGCTGGTCCCCCGCTGCCATTACCTGATGTTCTGCGCCTGTCCCTCGCTGCAAAGGCTGTTGCGGCACGGGCGCAGAACGCGCCCGGCAGCCCAGCCTCTTTGCACCTGCCGACAGTATATATAGCGGGCGCTGCCGTCAGCAAGCGATTTGGCGGTGCTGCTCTTGGCGGTTAGGGTACACCAGCCGCCCATTGCACTGAACGCACACCCGCACATTCCCTCCGCATCCCGCAAAAGCACACCCCCACTATGAACCAATTCACTGTCGATCTCTGCCTCTTCGATCTCGACGGCACCATTGTCAGCACGACCTACGCGGCAGAGGCCGCCTGGAGAAAGCTCTGCGCAGAACACAACGTCGACCCAGAGGAGCTGTTCAAACACTCGCACGGCTCGCGCACCGAGGAGGTCCTGGCCCGGTTCTTCCCAGACGTCGACAACACCGACAACAAGGGCGTCCTGATGCTGGAGAAGAGCATGGCCGACGACTACCTCGACACAGTCCGGCTGATCCCCGGTGCCAAGGGGCTGCTGCTGCAGCTCGAGGCGACGACGGCGCGCCGGCCGGCGGCCGGCGCTCGCAAATGGGCAATCGTGACGTCGGGCTCGCCGTACCTGGCTTTCAGCTGGTTCAAAACGATCCTCAAGGACGTCGGCAAGCCGGACGTCTTCATCACGGCGTTTGACGTCCAGAAGGGCAAGCCGGACCCGGAGGGCTATGGAAAGGCCCGCGACGCGCTGGCGCGCGTCTGGCAGCTCGACCCAGCTGCCGCGCGCGCCGTCGTCTTCGAGGACGCCCCCGTCGGCATCCAGGCCGGCCGTGCGCTCGGTGCCGTGACCGTGGGCATCACCTCGACGTACTCCAAGGAGACGCTCTTTGCCGCGGGTGCAGACTACGTCGTCAGCGACCTGCAGCACGTCGCCGTCGTGGCGAACTCGGACAACGGCGTGACGCTCGAGATCCGCCACGCCCTGCAGCGCGACGCATAGGCGCACCCGCCCAGGCTTCGTGCTGTTCGTGTTTGCCACGTCCAGCGCTTCTGGATGATATGTACAGGACGTTTGTATGCGCTATGTATCTCTGTATGATATGATAATATAGGAAAGCGCCCAGCCTCAGGCTGCCGTCTCACGCGATTCGCGCGACTCAGCTTTGCCGCACACGTCTCCCTCGGCATACCGCTCGTAAAAGTGGTGGAGCTCGAAGCACAGCTCCAGCGCGATCAGGTAGATGATGATCCACTCGAGAAATGCGCTCTTGCGCTCGTTGAGCACGGCCATGATCGCCCGGGTCTCGTCCGTCGAGTAGTCCAGCTTGCTGTTCAGAATGCTGATTCGCGGCGCAATGTCCAGGTACCGCGACACGTTCTTGAAGAGCCGCTCCAGCCTCGGCTCACTCCAGTATAGGTCCGGCGTCTCAATCAGCTCGGAGTACAGGTTCAGCTTGCCGCGGATCAGGAACAGCCGGCCGATGGACCGCAGCGCGTCGCTCTCAGTCAGTCGCAGCTTCACGCCGTTCGATATCTTCTCCGTGACCACGCGTGTGCTCGCGATGTGCCGCGCCAGGGCCTCCTCGAGCACCGCGAGCTTCGTGCTGCGCGCAATGCCGCTCGAGAACGCCGCCTTGTCCAGCAGCCCCAGGTTGGCGTCGATTGCGTTGACGAAGAGCAGGTCCCCGAACAGCGCGCTGGTCTCCTCGGCCGTGCCAAGCGGCAACGCGCGATGGCGCTGCTTGAAACTAGCAAACTGCTCCTGGGTGGCGATCTCGACAAAGTCGATGTCCTCTGACTCGTAGTCCGCGCTGCCCAGAGCGTTCACCCGTGCGTCCGCCACCAGCGGCAGCACCGCCGCTGCGAGCGTCGCCTCGTCGAACCCCCAGCCCACGATAGACCCGCTCTGGCCGAGGATCATCATGTCCCCGCAGTATTCGCCGTGCGTGAACTGAAACGTCACAATTTCATCCGGGACCAAGCTTATGGGCGCGTAGCCGCCCCTGGCTAACAGCGCGATGCATCTCTGTAGATCGTATTTCTCACCCGTGGTCATCGCAGTGCAGGGGCGCACCTTGACCGCGCTGCCAACGTTGTTGTCCCCATTATCAGCCTTAGCATCATTTCTAGCAGGTTCAATCTTGGGTATAAAGCTCCGCCTCAGGTTTTTCGCCAGGTTTTGAGTGCTCTTGGGCGGTTTCATCGTCTGGACTTTCGATTTAGGCTCCTTCGTATCGTCACCCATTTCATTGCAGGCTCTGCTGAGCGTTAGGGTCCTACAAAAGGAACACCGCGAAACTTTAGATGTCCTTGCTATAAGTTTGGAAAGCATAGCGTGCTTTATATATGGAACTTGCAATTGCTGGCGACCTGCTTTTAAATTCTTTCTGATGTAGCTCGCATCTTTAATATTTTGTCCCGAGATTTATTAATTTGGGCAGAGCATACTAGACAAAAATCGGCGCCATTGCAAACAATATAATTTGTCGCGCCCGAGCTTCGAAACATATACTAGAATGTATGATTAATTATAACTATGGCATCTATATAATGACATCCCCGAGAATACTCTAAAGAGCGAGGACATATTTTGGTGAAATTGATGGCCAGAAGCCGGATGCATTTTTGCATAGATAACAGACGGTAGAAACCGAGCGTCTGCACTCTCTTCCGTGCAAATCACTATCCTGAATGGTCTTAGCTATGCTATGATAGAAATGTATTGAGCAGGGGGGAGATCTCAGAAGACAGACTTACCAGACATCCTCCTGGTACTTTCCGCTGGTCTTCAACATCTTGACGACTTCAACGGCATCCTCTCTCGAGATCGATTTGCCGCGAGTAAGAATGTCAATGAAAGCCGAGCTGACACCTTGTGCCATGTTCTTGGCATCACCACACACGTAGATAAAGGCGCCGTTGTTAATCATGTCCATGACTTCGCTCTCGTATTCAACCAGCTTCTGTTGCACGTATACCTTCTTCTGGTTTGGAATTCTCGAGTGGGCCACCACCATTTCAAACGAATCGCCCATTTTCTTGGCGTACTCTGGCCATTCCTCTTGGTACAAGAAGTCATCGGTATTACGGGAACCGTAGAACAATAGGTGCTTACCCAGGTTCAGGTTCTCCTGCGTCTCCAATAGCTTCACGCGTTCCCTGATGAAACCACGGAAAGGAGCTACACCAGTACCTGGACCAACCATGATGACAGGCGTGTTAGGGTTAGTTGGCAACTTGAATGTGGAGCGACGGACATGGACTGGGATTTTGAAGTCTTTGAACAAACCACGTGGGCCATCCAAGTCGAAGTGCACCGGCAGGTTTGAGGTTGCGGGGTCTTCTTTGTTCTTAGCCAAAGAGATGTTTCTTAGCAGGTTCGTGGCAACACCGACAACAGGCTCGCCATTCGAAGGGTTAGGGAAGTTTTCCACGACAGAAGTGATATGGATGGTCTGTTTCTCAGATGCAGAGGAAGAAGAGATGGAGTAGTAACGGGGCTGTAGACGGGCAATGTTTTCAATCAAGAACTCCCATGGAACGGTACTCCACTTTTCACCCTTGGAGAGGTAAAGTAGAGCGTCTGCAAGGTTGTAGTATTTCGAGGTGATTTCAACAGCAAATTGCTGCTTGTCCTTAGACAACTCTTCCAATCTGGTTTTAATTTCTTCATTTGGTGCAAATTGAACTAAGGAAGCAAAAGTTTGTCTCGAAATTGGACCACAGATCTCCAGGTAATGTCTGACAGTGGCTTCAACAGTGGTAGGACATGGGAAAGGAACTTTCATCGTGGAATCCAAGGGTTTTAGATCAAAAATCATGTCTTTGTCCAAACCAAACACAGATAAAAATTGATCGACCTTTTCGTTTGGGTTTTCTGGCCAAACACCAAGATGATCACCAGTGGTATATTTCATGTTTGAACCAGAAACATCAATTTCAGAGTGAATACAATTACGGTCACCGCCCTTGAACAATTCGTACGTCTTAGCAATAGGAGCAATGTATGGTTGAGTTAGATCAAAAGGACCCAATTGGATATGTTCGGAGTTGTAAGATAGGGAGTTACAGGGCAAATATTGAAGAGTTGGTTCACCCAGGGATACATTGTTCTCAATGGTAGTCAACTTTTCCAATTTGAAAGCAGACTCAAAGCTCTGCTCATGCTCATCTAGGTGTAGTTTGTCCTTCAAAATTTCGAAGATCTCTTCCTTCCATGCCATGTAATCTTCATCCGTGGTTCCTGCACCGTCATCACCTTCTCCCAACTTGCCCAAAAGATTTGCACCACCATTCTGAAGTGATTCTAAGACCTTCCTGGCAGCGCCGTTGAAGAATTCGTATGTGGAATTACCCAAACCAAAAATGTTGAAAGTGATGTTCGACAGAGAATCAACTTCAACCTGTTTCATGTAGTCTTCGAAGTTCATAGCACTGTCTGGATAGTCACCCTCTCCATAAGTGGAAATGAATAAGGAAACCACGATTTTGCTTGGAATCTCGTTCAAATTTTCGAAATCGTAATGTTCGACGTCTGCACACATAACATTCAAACCAAATTTGGAGATCAACTCCTTAGCAAATTTCTTGGCATAATCCTCTGCAGTACCTGTTTGCGAGGCATACAACACCAAATAGTTCTTATTGTTATCCAGCAGAACTTGAGTAATATCTCTTGAACCGGAGTTCAAGGCTGTAATGGAACCATCATCACCACCGAAAATATCAGCCAGGATATTCTTGATTGTCTCTCGCTTCAAGTACGCAGTGACAGTCAAAATGAGACTGCACAGTACAATCAAATCTGTGTTATCCATACCCAATGCCATGTTGAAATTGAGGAAAAACCGAAAACAAGCAAACTAAAATTTCCAAAAAATTTGTCAATCAATTGATTTCAAACGACAATTGCGAAAACTTATATACGGCGATTTCGTGGATTTGTCCTTTTTACAACGGATCTTTCGAAGAAATACACCCAAAGTTTTTTATTTCTTTGAGCAAACAAAAACTCTAAAAAAACACCGGATACCGTTCAACGACTTCGCTGCGATGCCAATTGCAATCAAAGCTTGCGATATTTAGAAACTGTTAATGCTACTAGTTCCGCTAGTCAGTTTCTGCTTAAAATCGATAGGATTTTTGTGCACTGCCTACTTAAATTGTTGATTCTTATATATCTTTTATCTCAGGTACAATTTTTTCTTGCGCTTTTTCATCTGAGCATCGTTTAGCGTTAAACGAGCATGCCGATGATGCAATACGATATACAGGAAACATCTCCGCCAAATACAACGCTTAAGGCTGGGCACGGAGACGGAGCTTGGTGCTTCCCTCTCATATGCACACAAGAGTTTGTGTAGAGCCTTACTGGACTAAAAATACAAGGAGACAGCTCTTCCTTCGTATTCTAAGCTATGTTCTGGAAGAATGTGCCTGCTATATCACAAGCTCCGCAGCTGATGAGCATCTGTAGATATTTACCCGTACACGAGCACGTGATGACTTTTCACATGCTTATCCGCTTATTGTAATGCTATAAAAGGACCCGATTGTTCAGATCTCTTAGCATATTTTATCATACTTCATTACTACTATTTAAAAGAATCAAGCTTTATATTAAGTCTCAGAACAGGAGCCAGCTTCACTTAAAACACCCACACAGGGCCCGGGCAGAATATCTACACATCTGTTCCGCGTGCCTAGTTTCATAGAACGAATATGAAATAAGTCAGTTAGATACAGACCAGACAGATACAATTGTCGCACTAAATACTACTCTCGTGAGTCCCACTACATACCACTGTTATGAGTCGCACTGTAATGAGTCGCACTGGAAGAGTAGAGAAGCACCTCTAGGCGGAATAAGCGTCTCCGACGTTCTTCTGGATCTCTTTTTTCAGTTGGACTGCGTCCAAAGAATCGATGTTCATGATTTCAAGCACAAACTGCGTTAGCGAGTCCAGTGTAAACTCGTTTCTCGTTCTTTTACCAATCTGGTATGTTATGACTTCACCCTCAAACTCGGAGAGCTGACAGGTCCTTGTGATATACTCTTGCTTACTCAAAATCTTGATGAAATCGTCGAACGTTTCGTTAATTATTGGGATGGTTGTCCCATTGGTAGGGATGCCAAATAAGGCCACATATCGAAGTAATTCTTGGTGCAAAATGTTGTTCTTGGAGAATAAAACGATGCTCAAAATCAGGCTCAACATCCCTTTGAATGCCAGCCCTGAATTGGTGCCTATAACATTTTCGAACTTACTGTCGATGACGACATTCAGGTCACTTCCGATATATTCCCCATTGAAAAAGTTATCATGATACAGTTGCCTGCTTAGATCGAGTTTCCAATCATCTAGAGCCTTCACAGGCTCAAGCTTGTTTATTAGCATATATTGGTTCGATTTCTTCCCTTGTGGATCTTCAGGTGTGGCGACATTTATTAGCTCATATCCGTAGACCCCATCAAGGATCAGGTTAATCTCCTTCAAAATTTCGTTGAACATCACCCTATCACTATTCTCTTGATGAGCAGCTTCTCTTATTGCATTTTGAATTCTGTTTTTACTCACAATCGAATTGGATGATTCTGCAGTGGAAAGGAGAAATCGCACAACACTGCGAGCTATAGATGCTTGCTTGGAGTTTTCAGCAGTTTCACTTTCTCTTACAGAGTCATTGCCCTCCTCGTGTTCAGCAGCATCTCCATTCTGAAATATCACACTAGCCGGAGCTTCTGAAAAATCAACATCGTCCATTAAGAACCTTTACACATTGCGTTATGTATTTAACCACTCCCTGCATGCTATTGCAAAGAATCAAAGATGGCTGTTAGTTCTATATGGATCGTTAAAATAAACTTAGTGCAAATATAGCTATATACGAAATGGACATCTCACTCAGTACTTCAACTTACCACCAACTTGCTGCCAAAATGCTTTGATGTACTCATTTTGTTCATCGACTGTGCATCCACCTCTGACAGCAAAATAAACTCTGTTGTCCAAGGGAGCGTCCCATTGACCAGGGTTACCACCGACGAATTTACCGCCAGCTTCTTCTACAATGACCCACGAAGCACATACATCCCAAGCATATGGACCCCCTTCCCAGTAGGCGTCAACCATACCACTAGCAACGTAGCAGCTGTTCATTGCTGCACTGCCGACACTTCTAAATCCATGTACGTAAGCGCCTTTGTCACCCAATAAATTTCTTAGCGTTTTCATCTTTACATCGAAGTTAGTTCCAGGAGCATCTATACGTTCAGAACCAGCTTCAAATGCAATCACAGATTTTTGGAGTGTCAATGGTCTTTTTGGGATATTAATAGGAGATTCGTTTAAGAAGGCTCCATTTCCCTTTGAACCATGGAAGAGTTGGTCTAAATGTGGGTTGAATACAACACCAACCACTGACTTACCATTTTCAGCCAATCCCATCGACGTGCAACTGTATGGGTAACCATGGATGAAGTTTGTGGTTCCATCAATTGGGTCGATAATGAAGGTTGGCTCAGAGGTGATTTTAGTCTCCCCTGGGACATACTCTTCTTCGCCGATAAACTTGAAATTAGGATACTTCTCATGTAAACGCTCCTTGATGATACTTTCAACTTTTTTGTCCACAACTGTGACTAAGTCTACCTGATTAGCCTTGTCGTCGTAAGACTCAAATTTGGTCCCCGATTGAGACTTTAGGATCGGCCCAATTTCGTTGCGGGCTAGGTTAATCAAAGTGTTTTCAATTTCTTTCAATTCCTTAGAGCTTAGCGTCATTTTGGAGTTCGCTTTAGTTTCTTTCAGCCCAATTAGCAGACTTAGCCCATTGTTTTGTGGTTAACCTTTCACTACTTATATATTCCCTAATTTGCAGATACGGACCAATGTGCTCCAGACTTTAGCCAACCAAAAGTATTTCATACAGCAACCCGAAATATACGCCGCCCTACTTTCACAGCTACAAATAAACCTTTACATATTGGAAACAAGGAGTAAAATGGCGAGTTCAATATTTGTACGCAGGTTTCATCCTACCTGCTTAGTTTCTAGGATAAAGCTAACGTTATTCTCCAAGAACAATTGTGGCTTATGTGAGTCTGCACATGGTGTTCTTGATGACGTTTTGAAGGATGCACGCTTTAACAAATCAGTAGATTGCAATATCATCAAGATTGATGATCCAAAACATAAGGAGTGGTGGGACAAGTACTGCCTGGATGTTCCTGTTCTGCACATTGAAAGTACGGAAAATGATAATCTCTTCAAAATTTTTCATAGGTTGAACAAAGAGAGCCTTGAGGAAAAGATGGCTCTTATTGAGAAGGATAATTAAGAGCAAGGGGCTTTTCTGTTTGATATCTTCTATCTCTTTTTAAATAAGGATATTTCTCCAGCAGGCAATAGGAGCTTTCTACGCTTTCGAGAGTTCTTCGAATTAGCCTTCACTTTAGAGGCCAATTCAACTTCTGTTGAAGGCCTCCGTGATATCATCTCCAACTCTTGGATATTCATATTTTTTGGTTTCACGCTATGCATTTGCTCTTTGCCATTAACAACTTGATTCAACCCAGAAAAAGAACTGTTCGCATATCTCTCCCAATCTTCAATATAGTTAAAGCGGCAATTGGGATTACTGTTGCTAGCTGAAATTAAGATTTCTTCAAAAGGATGAGAAAACCGACAATCATCATTATTTCTTACAGTTGTATGTTTTTCAAGCTGTTTTAGTTGTGCTTCTAAGCCTATTTTTTCTGTAATTAACTCATGCTTATCTGATTGAAGAGCAATTATTTCTTGTTTGCTCTTTTGAAACTTAATATTTAACGCTTCATATTTTGACTTTTCGTATTCCAAATTTTGATTCAGATTATTAGATTGTTTTACCAACAGGGCTTCACTCCTTTGTGAGTTGATTAACAATGCCTTAATATTCTTCAGATCTTTCTCATAATTTTCAAGTGCATCTCTTTTAATGTTTTTATTTCCATTTTGATTTATTTTTGATTTAAGATCTGCATTTTCAATCTCCATCATCTCGATTATCCTATGCTGGGCGGCTATTTTTGAGTTCGTCGAGGTTTTAAATTGATCCAGCTCCATTGTAGCATTTTCCAACTTTCTCCGAAGAGACTCATTTTGAACTACGGCTTTTTTTAATCGCAATTGTGCGAGGGTTTGAGTGGATTGTGAATTCCGTAGTTCTCGCTGTGAAATATTTAAAGCCTTTTTGAATTCATCTTCCTTACTATTGCTTTCAAGGTTAAAGTGATTTACATTTATATGGGAATTCGAATTTTCAATATTATTTGCATGATTTGTTTTTGATGGGCTAGAAGGTTTTGTAGCTATATTTTCTAACCTCTTGTTTTCAATCAAAGTCACTAGATGTTTGAAATTTTGACTGTTCTGTTCTGTCAGAGTATATATATTTTTTAAAATAGGAAACAATTGTTTCATATTTTTACAATATCTATGCTCAGAATCATCACTTTTTGGGACGCTCAAAATGTTAGCTATTTTTGTTCTGGGGTGGTTCCCTAAGGAGGAAAGTTGTTCACAATTTCCAGCCACATCTATCGAAGATTGAATTTCGATTCCCCTGCTAAGGAAAAACTTATTTTCCTGTTCCGCACCCCTCTCCTTTTTTACCGGTTTTAAATGCTCATCTTTGATGGAAACAGTACATGTTCCATCCCTTTTCAAAGTACCGCTATTGCATTCAGAATTCTTTCCCTTTTTATCTCTCTTTATGTTCGAAACAGAATTTCCAGATAGACCATTGCATATACCTTCCGATGATTCAACCAAAGAGTTTTGGAATGCAACATTTTGTTTTTGTACTTCCACCCTTTGAGGGATGCTATTTAAAACAGTCTCAAGATGAGTTTTTTCTATCAGTTGCGAGGGACCTGTTACATTATCAAATCTCTTATGCCCTTCATTTGTTTTACTTAAATAAAAATTCATTTCACTGAGAATTATATTCTTTGATTCTACCGGATTGAACCCCCCGTTGGTATGGTTTTCATCTTTTGACGATGTGCTTTTGTTTTCAGATCCCTCTGAAATACATGTGGAGTCACCCGAAAGAGTTGCAGATATATCTTTCCTAACATATAGCTTTTCCATTTCTAATGTTTGCTGAGGTAGACTAATCAGATTTTGAATAGGTAATGACTTGGAAAATAGCTTTTTTGGAGAAAAACCTTCTCTCTTTGGAGTACTATGAATATACAATCCAACGGAGGCGTTATTAATCAACGTAGGTCTCTCTGAATCATGTAAAGATATACTGGATAACTCCTCGTGTTTAACTTTGGAGATTATTAACGATGTATTGTCATCATTTACTTTGTCCCTCTGACTTAAGGAAAGGTTTTTCATTTCCAATTATTTTGATGTATGATATTAGCCGCCGAAGTAGAAAACCGAAATTTCAAGGCACGATAACGGGTAAAAATAGTAACCTGCTTCTTAACGCTCAGCGTTACAAAAATTATTAGTGGCTTTAGATATTTATGAGCTAGGTAACGTAAAAATATCCGAAGTTGAAACGTATTATTGTCAAGTTAGTTCCGGGGTAGTTTATATTTTTCTTGTACAATTTCCGCACGTACGCCTAATAAAAAAATTTCGGTACAGTAGCACTACGTACTCCAAAAAAAAAAGTCTTATGATAAACTTCCTAAAAGTAGTCAAGGGTATTGCCATACTACTCTGATATTTGACCACATACCTACTTGATTAGTTTTTAGTAGAAATGAAAGACGTAGATTTCACACGTAATGTACTTTTTGATAGGATGATCTGTTGGACCTTTAGTTTACAGAAAGAAATATTTTGCACAGACTGAGTTGCTCTAACTGAAGATATGATTAGCCAATTGTCAGGACTGTTTATAATACATAATTGGAATTACTATGTTCTACAAAACAGTCTGCAAATTACTCTCAAAAATAGAAGTAAAAACCTGCAAACCAAGACTGTTTAAATTTATGACCAAAACCTAGCCAGCAACAATTTTTAGAAAAATTAAGAATAAGGTAAAACATGATCCCTTTTTTATTCTCCTCTAATGTACGTTTACTAGCCCATTTCTTGTGACAGCAAAACAATGTTATAGACCCTGATGACTCTCCAAGAAGACCGATCAAGGACCGAGCAGTAAGTATTTCTACTTTAGGTTTTATTACCATAAATAAACTG
Organism: Hagleromyces aurorensis; assembly: GCA_030705145.1. NCBI lineage: Eukaryota > Fungi > Ascomycota > Saccharomycetes > Saccharomycetales > Saccharomycetaceae > Hagleromyces > Hagleromyces aurorensis. The sequence continues at coordinate 63,655 of JANIWU010000032.1, read as the reverse complement.
GACTATCAAGTAGTATTCAGATATGAACACCAAGGGTTCATGAGAATAACAGCTCAATTAGCAGGCAGTACACGGCAATCAAAAATATATGGTATAAGATTTCACCACTTTATTCAGAGCAGTAAATAAAGGAAAATTAAAAGGTTTACAAATTATAACCCCATCAAGTGGTCAGATGGCAGTCATAAAACTCTTGGTAGAGTTTGTACACCTCATTCTACTAAGATGAACGAATATATTGGCTCTAATAAGTGGTCTCTGGGAAACCGCCTGCATACAATTCGTGCAGATTGATATTTTGTTTGAATATTAGGGGATCCAAGTTTGGACAGATTAAGTGGGAATGCAGCCATAACCAGGAGGGTGACACGTGCAAGTTCCTAGAAAATTGCTTATCGCTAACTGAATGAAGACACATCATAACGCATAACAAGGTTTCATATAAAGCACAGGAGAATATAGCGGTTATGACCAGCTAGCAACCATACTAACATATCATAAAATAATATGGCATTGAACAGGTACTCTATTATACCCTTGCCAAAATCGCAGATGACGCCTTTGGCATCGAAATGGCGACTAGCCGATTTGGTCCTACTGGCAATCGCCATAATCGTTAGCTATCCTGTGTACTATCAGGAACCATTCCAAAGACAATTTTCACTTGGAGATTTGACTATATCGCACCCTTACGCCAAACATCAACGAGTCAATGATTTAATGCTGTTTGTTTACAGTTTGGTTGTTCCCGTCGTTACTATTATCATCATCACATTGCTGTTTGCTGATCCTAAACACAGGACATACCTACTGTTCATCTCTTTATTAGGAGTTTTACTCTCTTGGTGGACCACAGGACTTTTTACTAACTTCATCAAGAACTGGATTGGGAGACTGAGACCAGATTTCTTGGCTCGTTGCATCCCAAAAGAAGGTACGCCAACAGATGTACTAGTTCTAGCTGAGGATGTTTGCACGACTGACAAACACTCCCGTTTACTGGATGGATTCAGGACAACACCCTCAGGACACTCAAGTGAAAGTTTTGCAGGGCTCGGATATTTGTACCTGTGGCTCTCTGGTCAATTGCTTACTGAAAACCCATTGGTTGGCCAGTGGAGAAAAATATTTGCGCTTTTACCAATCCTTGGTGCGACCCTGATTGCATTGTCTAGAACACAAGACTACCGTCACCATTTTGTGGATGTGCTTCTTGGCTCGGCTCTGGGATATATCATAGCAGTCTACAACTACAGAAGATTTTTTCCAGCCATCGACTCCGCTGTGCCATTTAAACCATTGCTTGATGATTCTGACGTCACTTTAGAGACTGACAAATTTTCCACAACTATTGAGAGAAGCATTGAGGAAGATGTGCCCTTGACGAGAACCGAGACATGATGTTGGAAATGAGGGTTCTCCGCTCAAACTTCTTTCAGTTAATGACAGACCTAATAGCTTTCCGTAGCAAGTAAAGTATTACGAAGTGTCGATTTTAGTGTAATCCAGTCTCACTCATGGTTTGTATAAGTATATATATTGAGCAATCTATTATGTTGTTTTAAAGTTTTAAATGATCCGGGTGATCAATTGTTGATTCCGCGCGCGGTGTGTACGTACATAGAAGAGTCCAAGTGTCCTAATAGAATGCATTTATGGAAGGCTAAAGAATGTTTCCAGGGAACAGAAGAAAGCCCAAACAAGCATTGCAAAATTGATCTTAGAGTTTCTGTTAATTGTTATAGAAGAGATCTGGGATTCAATTTTTAAAACGACGGAATTTGATTGCCTCAGTCTTCTATCTATTCAAGATATATAGATTGGAGATTTAAAACGACCGAAATCCAAGATTTACATCAATTGAAGCCAGCTCAATTACCAGAAAGCCACATAGATAATAAATACATGCTATGAAATGTCACGAAGTAATCTTACTCTGAACGAGTATTATGAGATACAGCTCAATGAGTTGGAAGCAATGAAGTCCATTTACATGGATGACTTTCAGGATTTAACAAAAAAAAAATCCAGCTGGGACAAGCAACCTCAAATTATATTTGAAATCAAAATATGTTCAATTGAAAAGAATCCAGTAGAATCCAAACTCATTGTGCATTTTGCGCTGACTCCTATGTACCCACACACAGCACCAGAAATAACATTTAAGGATGTGGAGAATGTTACAAGTAGTCAGCTAAGGAATCTAGAAAACGAATATAAAAAGATATATCAAGCATCAAAAGGTCAGGAATTCATATACGAAATTGTTTCTATCACCCAAGAAAAGTTGGATGAATTTCAATACATATTCAATCCCAAATCCTTAGAGGATGAAAGACTGCAGCGCATAAAGGAAGATAAAGAGAGATTGGATCGTGAAGAGCAAGAAAAAATCCAATTAAGCGAGGTAAAACGACAAAATGAGCAAAAGCAACTGGATGAAATAATCCAGAAAGAGTTAAAGAAAAGACAGGATGATGATGACATCACTTCATATAAAGCACCAATTGAACTTCTTCCTCCAAACGAGTGGCTAGCATCTGGAGAAGCCATTCAATTCAACAAAATAATAAGGGCTAAGTTGCCAAACAATTCATTATTCAAGTTTAGAGCTGTTGTTAATCCACAATCAATAAAGTTGAATTCTGGGCTTCTTTATTTTGGAAAGAACTTTTTAGTAAAGCCATATATTCATCCTGATTCTCCCTTGGCAGAACAGTTGATGTCTTCAGAAATGATGGAGAACTTTTACTTTCTTTTGACTGAAATTGAGCTGGATAATCCATATTTTAATACTAGCAACGGAAAGAAGGAAATATCACACCTGGAGAAAGAACTAGAATTACTAATAAAACTCCATCATGACCATGTTAATAAATTATATGCATATACAGTAGAAAGACAGGGAAAATCAAACGCCACCTTTGTTTGGAAAATTAGACTGTTAACAGAATATTCAACGTCTTATCCTTTAGGGGATCTCATAGAATCTATAGGATACGTTAACCTTGCAACAGCTAGGGTATGGATAATTAGATTATTGGAAGGTTTGGAGGCGATGCACAAAATTGGAATTGTTCATAAATCTATAGGTTTGGAAACAGTTTCTCTAGAAAAGGATACAGACTTTGGCACAACTATCCCTAAATTGTTGAGCCCATCATATGGCTATACTTTAATAAGTATGCTCACTAGATATCCTAATAAACATAATGGAAAAATTGATACACCAAAATGCCCTTGGCAAGCACCAGAAATGACAAAAACGTCAACCCACAAACCAATACGAATGACCGACATTTGGCAACTTGGGGTATTATTTATTCAAATTATTAATGGGGTAGATACGGTTATTAACTTTTCTTCTCCTCAGGAATTCTTAGATTCTAGTAACATAGAGGAGTCACTACATGATTTTATTGAAAAGATGGTTGATCCAGATCCCAAAAAACGGTTTGACGCGTTAGAACTGTTGCCAATGAAATTTTTACGGACAAACATTGAACTGTCAAATAAATTTCATCTAAAAGCTGACACATTGGCAATGTCAGTAAAGTCTTCTTTCGATCATATAACCAGGAACAGAACCTTATCACAATCTACAAGTGGTAGAAGATCTTTTAATGTGGGATCTCGATTTTCGTCCGCATTGAACACTACATCAATTTCTAGGTACGCTACTGATTTCGAAGAAATTGCTGTTCTCGGCAAAGGCGCCTTTGGTCAAGTGGTTAAAGCGAGAAATACATTGGATAGTAGATATTATGCTATAAAAAAGATTAGACATACGGAGGAAAAACTATCGACCATATTAAGCGAGGTCATGCTTTTGGCAAGTTTGAATCATCAATATGTGGTGCGTTATTATGCAGCATGGCTAGAAGAAGATTTTAACAACGATGATGTTATTGAATCTAGTGAGGAAGAAACCGAATTAACTGATGATGAGACCGACGATATTTTTAATCAATCTAGTCTTTTCAAAAAGAAATCACCAGGTCTCGAAAATAGTAATTGGGATTTTATTTCAGGATCTGGATATCCAGAAATAGAATTTGCAAACAGTTCAAAGGACGAAAATGAGAATTCAGGAATAAGTGAAATTGAACTAGCTAGTAGTAGTGATAGTGATGATGAAGATGAAAAATACGACGAGACTGAAGATAATTTTTTATCTGGTCAAGAAAGAGACAAATCTAGGGCTATTATTCAAGATTCTGATGATATATCATCTCAAGATCTGATGATTAAACCTAATTGCATTGTTAAAGGCCGTTCAAGTCTGGGAATGACACCGATAAGGAAAAAAAGCACCTTATTCATTCAGATGGAATACTGTGAAAATAGAACATTGTATGATTTAATCAATTCGGAAAATCTAAGTACACAGAAGGATGAATACTGGAGACTTTTCAGGCAAATTTTAGAGGCGCTAAGTTATATCCACTCGCAAGGCATAATTCACAGAGATTTAAAGCCCATGAACATTTTCATAGATGAATCTCGAAATATAAAGATAGGTGATTTTGGTTTGGCAAAAAATGTTCATAGATCGATAGATATTTTGAAACTTGATTCACAGTCTATCGTTGGCAGTTCAGAGAATTTGACGTCTGCCATCGGAACTGCCCTTTATGTCGCAACAGAAGTTTTGGTAGGGAACGGCCAGTACAATGAAAAGATTGATATGTACTCACTAGGAGTAATATTTTTTGAAATGATTTATCCTTTTAGCACTGGTATGGAAAGAGTTAACACTCTAAAAGATTTAAGGAGTGATGAAGTTAAATTTCCTTCCAGCTTTGATGATATAAGATTAAGAACTGAAAAGAAAATTATTAAGCTTCTGCTGGATCATGATCCTAATAAAAGACCAGGAGCCAAAACGCTATTAAATAGCGGGTGGGTACCACTTAAACATCAGGATGAAGTAATAAAAGAGGCTCTTAATAGTCTTGCAGACCCATCATCTCCATGGCAGCAAGAGGTTCGCGAAACTTTATTTTCGCAATCTTATAGCTTGACTAACGATATCCTTTTTGATAATACTTACCCAAATACGACACCATTCAACCAAATACTGAGATCAAAATTGACAGAAGAAGTTGTGAAGATATTTCGTGTTCATGGTGGAATAGAAAATAACGAACCACCCAGGATTTTCCCTAAGGCTCCAATTTACTCTACTCAAAATGTGTATGAGGTGTTTGATAAGGGCGGTACGGTACTTCAACTACAGTACGATCTAACCTATTCCATGGCCAGATATCTATCCAAAAATCCAAATTGTACTAGCAAGCAATTTAGATTACAATTTGTATACAGACCACCAGAACAATCGAACTCAAGCCAAGAACCTCGAAAATTTGGCGAAATTGACTTCGACATTATATCAAACTATTCTTCCTTAGATTATACTTTTTATGATGCAGAAAGTATGAAAATTATTGACGAAATTTTAACTGTGTTTCCAGTTTTTGAAAAAACGAATACACTATTTATCATAAACCATGCTGATATTTTGGATAGTGTTTTTGATTACGCAAACATTGATAAAGCTCAGAGATCCATAGTTTCACGTATGCTATCACAAGTTGGATTTGCGAAAAGTTATAAAGAGATCAAAAATGATTTGAAATCTCAGTTAAACATATCGTCAACATCCTTAAATGATTTGGAAATGTTTGATTTTAGATTGGATTTCGAAACAGCTAAAAAAAGATTGCATAAAATTATGGTTGATAGCCCATACTTAAGAAAAGTTGATTCCTCATTATCCATTATATCAAAAGTTTTGAGTTATTTTGGTCCAATGGATGTCAATAGAAATGTAGTTATATCACCTTTGAGTAACTACAATTATTCATTTTACAAAGGAGGAATAATGTTCCAGGCTGTTTATGATGACGGCTCCAACAGAAATCTTGTGGCTGCTGGGGGTAGATACGATTCTTTGATTGCATATTTTGCTCGCCCTTCAGGTCGGAAGACGAACACAACGCTCAAGGCAGTTGGTTTCAATTTAGCGTGGGAGACCATATATGGAATTGCTCAGAATTATTTCAAATTATCCAGTGGAGGTAATAGAGTAAAAAAGAGGAGTAAGTTTTTGAAAGATAAAGCGTTGGATTGGAAACCCAGCAGATGCGACGTTCTGATATCTAGTTTCACTGATTCATTATTGAACACCTTTGGAGTGGAAATCCTCAACGTTTTGTGGAAAAAGGGAATTAAGGCTGACATCCTTCGAAACTGCTACACCGTTGATGATGTGGTAAATGGTGCACAAAAGAATGGAGTGGATTGGATAGTACTTATCAAACAACAGAATTTCTCCTCTTCTAATCAAAAGCGCAAATATAAACCGCTGAAGATTAAAAATTTGAATAGCAACATGGATATTGATCTAGATTTAGAAGAATTTCTAACACTTTATGGGCAGGAAACCAATGGGAAATCTTTGTCAAATGATACTGTCTCTTTAGGCGACAACCTTGATGATAACAAAAGATGGGATGATGGTAGCAGTGCTGGAAGTAGTCAGGAAAATGAAGGTGCTGATGATTTGTCTTCTGGTACAAGTAATCAAAAGGTAATATATGTTCCAAATATGGCAACTAGATCCAAGAAGGCAAATAAAAGGGAGAAGTGGGTGTATGAGGATAGTGCAAGGCATGCCGGAAATGCGATTATCAACACTCTTGCCTCGTCACCAATAATCACTGTGGACGCAATCCGTGACGAAACCCTTGATATGATATCTGTTACGTCGTTATCACAAAAAGAGGAATGGTTACGAAAGGTGTTTGGTACTGGTAACAATTCTGCACCAAGAAGCTTTGCCACCAGTATTTACAATAATTTGTCAAAGGAGGCTGCGAAAGGCCATCAATGGGCAATTCTACACTGCCATAAAACAGGGAAATCTTGTGTTGTAAATTTGCAGAGGTAATCTGTTTATTTTTGTTATTGACAGATATATATTTGCATAATGATTAGGTGTCTTTAACCACCTTTGTTGGAAACTGGGACAAGTCCGCTACTGAATTCATTGTCAGTAATGAGTTGTAGATATTTACCAGTACACGGACACGTGATGACTTTTCACCTGCTTGTCCGCGTATTGTAATGCTATAAAAGGACCCGATTGTTCAGATCTCTTAGCATATTTTATCATACTTCATTACTACTATTTAAAAGAATCAAGCTTTATATTAAGTCTCAGAACAGGAGCCAGCTTCACTTGAAACACCCACACAGGGCCCGGCAGAATATCTACAAAGTGTTGGCACGTGACTTTTGCTATGAAATGCACTTTACAAGTATAATTTGGATATTTACATCTCATTATAGTTTCAGCAGGTCTATCTTCAATAAAAACAATGAACAAGATACATATAAAATCATGTCTCCGCATACTGCGTATGTACAATTTGTTTAATTGGCGTTCAATTAAGTATTAAAATGACACTGTTATTAACAATTGATATTTTTGCGGTATAAATAGAGTGATATTTATTGAGAAGGCAACACCTACAACTCTTACCCAATTTAAGGATGCATTATCTAATATTTTAATTTTTAATTTAGAACCATGGTCAGTGGATTTAAGGGCTTACAGATCTGCCATAAAAAACCTCCCGGAAGGTGACTCGAAGTTGATGTATTCTATCACATTTTCCCATCACAACAGAAGGACAGTCATTATCAAAAACAAGTCTGCAATAGTAAATTCTTCCTCTATCAACGATACCCCCAAGGAGCTTCTATTGAATGGGTGTAGTGTAGGGACTTTGGAAACATTCAACAATGTTCTGAGCTCGAAACTTTCCAACATGTGGACTCAAAGGCAAAGTATTAAAGGTGAGGCAGGAGAGACCTTTAAAACAACAGAATTACTTGTGAGAGCAGTGAATTTATTTTCGTACTCTGGTTTTAAAGGATTATTGGTAGAATTAAGTGCGGATGAGTTAACAGATCTAGAGTTTACCAACAAAGTAGAAAATGTACGACAGCTTCTGGAAGAAATCGGTAGTAAAGAAATGAAAATTTCTACAGATATCCTGAACCCAATTGAGCCTAATGAACTTTGCGATTTAGCTTTTCAATATATAAAGGTTTTAGAGGTTTGAAATTTACAGAATAAATACATTACTGTTTTAGTCGACGATTGATTATAACAGGAGAGCAAGAAAGCTGAAACACCATCTTCTGGCTAATTAGCTAATCTACTTAAAAGGTCTTGAATACTGGAGGTTACCGCCGAATCCGTATTAGTATCAGCAGAGTTTTCCGGTTGATATTCGTGATCTCCTGAATTACTATCATGCATATTAGATTTAGCCTTCTTGGCTGTTATATCTGACTCATCAACCGATTCTGCATCCCGCTTTTCTCCATGTGAATGATCTAGCAAACGTGCTCCTTGAGATTGCATTGTGGTCGTGGAGTTATTATCATTCTTCTTACTATCCAGGCTGTCCAATTTAACGCCCACATGCTCGTCAGCATTATTATTATCATATTCATCGTCCTCGTCCTCGTCTTGCTCTTCATTTTCGTAACTTGGTAGAAGGTCCTCATCGTTCTGTTGATTGCGAACATTATCTGGATCTTTTGAGAGTAATATCATGTCTACTTCATTCACAATGTTATTTTCAATGTCTAAAAGCTTCATTTGTTCTTGTATAATGGTGTTTAATTCCTCTATTAATGATTCACGGGTCTTAATCGAGTGCTGAGCTGTGTCTTTGGCAACTTGACCGATTTTACAAATTGTATTATAGTTTTCCGAATAAACTGCACTAGATGGATCTAATGCTTTAGAGGCATCCTCAAACCTAACTTTCATTGCGAGTGTGTTTTGGTGTGTTTTCGAAAGTGATGTGAATAACTTTGCTATCTTCTGTACTTCGGGTGCTGTATCTCTAGCTTGGGGTTCTGACTGCGGCGAGTCCTTCAATGCCAAATCAATCTTTTCATTGACTTCGTCACTGAATATACCTCTTTCCTTCCATATACCGCACACTCTTTTAACTTTCTTTCTGAGGTCCATAGGAAACTCACCGAAAACGCTGTTAAGAACGTCAGATAGTACCTCACCAAAAGCTACCTGGAATTGATTTATTTTTTTCCCTTTTGCCTGTTGAACGACATGGTTTACTAGGTAAATGGCCAGCAATTTTCTCCTAGTATTCACACTTTTCCGTATAATGTAGGTTTTCCAACATTCGGCTACCTTTTGAGCATCTCTAAATTGCAAAAGTAGCCACTTGGATGCGTTTCCAATCGATTCTTGGGAATCTTCTAAAGTATTCAGTTTTGTTAAAAATTCAGCTTCGGAAAATGACATCTCCAATGGGCTATTATTGAGACCTGAAGTGTATATTGTGTATTTTTATCGACATCTATTTGTAATGTGTAGATACTTCGGATACATTAAATGGTCTCAATACAAAATAATTACACCTTTAATAAATCGTAAAATCAAATTAGGGCTATTATAACAACCAGGCATCGAGAAAATAGGTCATTTGAAAGTTCAGCCATTAACAGTAGAGTTTAAACTATTGAAGTTGAAGTTTTTTAAAGTGTATCTCAAATGGTAATCTTGAAGCTACATTGATTGTATTGCAGGTTATAAGGATATGATTATAGATATAACTTATTGCAAGATTTGATGTATTTGAAGTTACGAACATAACATCACAACTCATAATAATTACCATTATCATGAGCGATTCCGAAGAACAACCCTCAAAAAGACTCAAGTTGGATAACAATGCGGAATTTAAAAAACTCAAGGATTTTTTTTTTCGTTTGAATACATTGTACACATTTCTAATGTGTAGGAAACACATTATACCAACTTTTGAAACACTGAAAGAACCCATAGAGAAAGCTTTAAAGCGTAAAGTAGACATATTAGAATTTTCTAAAGTCACCGTGATTCTTCCACGAGATTCTATATTCAAATATATCGACGAGAATCAGATACAAACAGAAACCTTAAATTATGAATTCAATAATGGCGGTTATCAGCAGAAAGAAGTAGACATTTATGAACTCAAGGATATGAACAACTCTTGGAACAATTCTAAAGATACCCAAATTTTAATATTTGAATTTATAGACGGAAACATGCAAAGGACCTGGACGTCTGGAAATCGGTACACCAATGTTAAGCTGCCTGAATATTCATCGGAAGAAATGAAAAAAATGATTATGAAGAGGAAGGAAAGATTTGAAAAACTGTTGGCAGATTATATTGATGAGCAAACTTTGTCTGGAAAAGATGCTTGGTATGAGTTAGAAATAGAAGCAGCAAGAGTGTTGCCAAAGAAGGATGATTTCGAAGACCCAATTGAGAAAATGATGAAAGCGAGAGATAGCAGGGCAACTGAGGAAGCTGAGGATAAACCGAGTATGGAAGTAATAATTGGGCAGTTACAGAAAATGGAATCATATAATGACCAGATAAAAAAACATTTCAAAATTCCTCAGAAAACAGCTGATTTTGGAATACTAAACTTCGAAATTTCTCCCCTAATATATCAGGCTTTTGAACATGAGAAATTCTATTCACATCAAGCAGCTGCAATAAATGGCATTCATAATGGAGAAAATGTTATTATAACAACCTCGACTTCATCGGGTAAATCCATTATTTATCAGCTTTCGGCCATAGACTTACTGCTAAAGGAACCCAAATCAACCTTCATGTATATTTTTCCTACTAAGGCTTTAGCTCAAGATCAAAAAAGATCTTTCATGGAATTGATTTCAAAGATACCACAATTGGCTGATATTGTGGTTGACACCTACGACGGAGATACAGAATCAAACCAACGAGCACACATACGAAAGAATGCTAGAGTAATTTTTACCAATCCTGATATGATTCACACGAGTATATTACCAAATCACCCTAATTGGAGACATTTTTTGTATAACTTGAAGTTAGTAGTAGTTGATGAGTTGCATATCTATAAGGGTTTGTTCGGTTCTCATGTTGCACTAGTTATGAGAAGATTACTCCGATTGTGTTCCAAATTTTATGAAAATTATACAATTCAATTCATTTCATGCTCAGCTACTTTGAAGAATCCAATAAATCATATGCAGCAGATTTTTGGTATTGAGCAGGTCACTTTAATTCATGAAGATGGATCACCAAGAGGTATGAAGCATTTAGTAATATGGAATCCTCCAATACTATCACAACATCAGAGAAGGAGGGAGAGCTTTATTAGAGAAAGTGCAATTATTTTAGTCGAGCTTATAACAAAAAATGTAAGGACAATTGCATTTTGCTATGTCAGAAGAGTTTGTGAACTTTTGATGAAAGAAGTGCGCAGCATTTTTGAAGAGATTGGCAGGGCCGATTTAATTACAGATGTCATGTCTTATAGAGGTGGCTACTCTGCCTCAGATAGACGTAAAATTGAAAGAGAGATGTTTCATGGTAATCTTAAAGCTGTGATATCTACAAATGCATTGGAGTTGGGTATAGATATTGGTGGTTTAGACGCAGTTTTAATGTGTGGCTTTCCATTATCGATAGCCAACTTTCATCAGCAAAGTGGAAGAGCCGGTAGAAGAAACAATGATTCGATGACATTAGTTGTGGCAAGTGACGCTCCAGTTGATCAACACTATGTTGCTCATCCAGATATTTTAGTTGATCCTGATAACAACGAAGCATTTCAAGATTTGGTGCTCGACTTCGATAACATTCTAATTATGGAAGGACATATACAATGTGCCGCATTTGAGTTACCTATTGTTATCGAACGAGATGTTGAATACTTTAAGAGGAATCATTTGGAAAGGATATGTGAAGAGCGGTTGAATTTCACTAAGGACGGTTATCATACTCACAACAGGTTCTTACCTTGGCCTTCAAAAATGGTCTCTTTGAGAGGGGTAGAAGAGGATCATTTTGCTGTTGTTGACATTACTAGAGGGAGAAATACTGTCATCGAAGAAGTTGAGGCATCCAGGACAAGTTTTACATTATATGATGGTGGGATTTTCATTCACCAGGGCTGTCCATATCTAGTGAAGGAATTTAATCCTGACGAAAGGTATGCAACAGTTCAACGGGTGGACGTTGATTGGGTCACAAGCCAACGTGATTTCACTGATGTCGATCCAGAAGAAATTGAACTGATTCGTCCATTAGACCAAAGTGATACACCTGTATATTTTGGTAAGATTAAGATAACCATCATTGTTTTTGGATTTTTTAAAGTGGACAAGTACAAAAGGATTATTGATGCGATTGAAACCCACAATCCACCTGTAATCATAAACTCGAAAGGTTTTTGGATTGATATACCTAAACGAGGATTGGAAATATGTGAGAGCAAACAGCTGAGTATTGCGGGAGCTATTCATGCCGCACAACATGCCATAATGGGCCTCCTACCAAGATTTATTGTAGCAGGTGTCGATGAAATGCAGACCGAATGCAAAGCGCCCGAAAAGGAATTTGCTGAGAGACAAACAAAGCGATTAAGACCGGCAAGATTAATTTTTTTTGACTCGAAAGGTGGTAAATACGGATCTGGACTATCTATAAAGGCTTTTGAACATATAGATGATATCTTGGTAGGTGCCCTTCAAAGAATAGAGGAATGTCCATGTGAAGATGGCTGTCCAGATTGTGTCATAGCATCGTTCTGCAAAGAAAATAGTTTGGTTTCCTCAAAACCAGGAGCCCAAGTGATTCTTCATGCAATTCTTGGCCATGATGAAGCATCCTACGTTGACCGGATTAAAGATGGTCCAGAACCGAACATGCCCGATATTAAGGTCGAAACAGTAAAGCCAGTGACAGAACATGTTAATTTTTCTCAAGATTTTCAGATAATTGAGGTGAAGAAATCATCAAAAAAGTTGAAATATTCGAACTTGGATGTAAAATTGGAGGATGTTTAGCACTTGCTTAAAAAAGCTAATTTGAATAGGAGATCCTACAAGCTGAGGTTTTGCATTGAAATTAAATAACATATATCAAATCTATTAAAGTAGTGTCTGGTTGTAAGTACAGATTAGGAGTTTGCAATATAATTAAACATAACTTTCAAGACGTCAAGGTATTGACTGCCCATTTAACACTTAGTGTTCGTAGATCTGTATAAGTTTGTCCAACCCCAACAAACAAAATCGGTATGCCAGTAGCATAAACCATATTCACCATAGTTCCTAACATGTCTCCCACAGTGTCACATTTGGAAATAATAAAAAAGTCCAAGCTTCGAACTTTTCCAAACGCGTTGTTGAAATTTTTGGCTTGTTGGACAGAATCAGTTCCAACCAAGGCCTCGCCAACCATAATGATCTTATCTGGATTAGCTTGCTCCGCAAATGATTTCAACGGTGACATCAACGTAGGATCGTTATGTCTTCTGCCAGCAGTATCCATCAATACAATGTCAAAGTTTTGGTCACGAGCGTATTTTATTGCTTGTTTTGCTATTTTAGTGACTAGATCTGATCCACCATATCCTGCTTCATATAATTCGACGTAGTCATTGCCCGATTTACCTCGTTTGTTTTTGGAACCCCTTACATGGTTTTCGTCCGTCAATTCTGCTAGATTTTCGACATGCACTCTCAGTTGTTCCACTGCTCCAGACCTGAAAGTATCACAAGCTACAACCAACACTCTGAAATGGTTTTGTAGTAGCCAAAAAGCTAGCTTTGATAAATTTGTTGATTTACCGACACCATTGACACCTACAACAGAAAATACATATGGATTTGCTTTTCCATCTGATCCTCTTTTACTCAATTTGTCTTGAATTTCATGCAGCAAGTCCACTGAGACATTGGGGGTCAAGATTTGAGTTAATGCCTTGGTTAGAGATTCCCGAGCAGTAGATTCTACACTTGTCCAGTTCGCGGTATTGGAGCCGACTAAATCACGAGAGACTTGGTCAGCTAAAAAATCCGCTACTTCTGGTGCAACGTTCTTGGTAACCAACTGCTTCTTCAATTTTTCTAAGATACTATTCAAATCATCTTCTGTAATATTTTTGTTTCCCAAAATATGCTTCTTTAAAAAGCTAAAGGTGGTGTCAACCATGCCAGATGAACTTGCCTCCTCAATATTTTTATCTTTATTAGAGGCCAGCATGTCATCGATTTCCTTTATTAAAAATTCCCCGTTATCAGTTCTAGTCCCCAGATCATCTTCATTTATATTATTGACTTTTTGAACACCATCGACACCCGCACTCGAAAAGTCTAGAGCTGCTGAATCCGCATCGCTAAGTTCTTGAATGGAGCCATCTACTCCCCACTTTCTACCGCCTGAAGCTTCGGATACCTTCTTCTGTGACTGTCTCATATTTTTAGCTTTCTTGGCTGATATAGATCCTCCTGAATTGTTATCTTTTTTCACATTAATGTTATCCTTTAAGTTGCTGTTGTTCTGCACATATGCATCTTGCTTGACTTTGATGTATGTGTCAAACTTAGCCATTTGTTCGGTTAGATCGCTTAACACATGAGTATTCTCTTTGTCAGTTTTAGTAAGCATTTTTCTCTCATTAGACATCAGTGTTTCGTCAATTTTCAAGGAAGACCATAAGCCAGTTGCCAATCTCAGAAGGTTTTCAGCTTCATCATTCATTTTCAAAGTTTGTTCTTGATATGTTACGACATAGTAAATCTCTGGCCTTTTTGAAACGAAATACATCGTGTAAAGGTTTTTTCCAGAGTTTCCATTTTGTTCAGAGATTGTAGCAGTGAAATATTTCTTGGAAAGATCTTCCTTCTTGGCCTTGGGAGATATGATGACTTGCGAGATAAAATTGTTAATTTGAGACTCTGAGAACTTTTTATTGTATCCATTTAATTGGTACAGTACCTGTCCTTTGGGAGTGAATATACAAAATTGTTCAAACATCCTTTCAGTCAATTCCTGGAGATCTCAATGTGGCTTTTTTTTTCTGGAATGTATCTTCTAAACCTTGCATTAAGATGTTCTTGATATTATAATTTAAAGGAAAAACATCAATCAAAGAAGAGGTCAAGGAAAACTACACGCAAAAAGCTATAATGCGAAGATATAAACATATGATCAATAGCCATGAATTATAGGGTACAAAATTTTGATTATTATCTTTAAGAGGATTGTCAGTAGGAATTTCCCACGTATAGCAATTGAGTTTGTTTAATAAGGGTTTATTTTGACATTATCGCCAGGCTATCAGATTCGAATAGCAAAAAAGGGCACATTAGTAATTTTCCTGAACAATTTTAGTTCTGTCAATGATAAGCCTAGTATTTATCTTTTCAATGGAAGAATAGGGCAAATTTCAGCCAGATAGAATTTTAAATTCATTCTTTGATACTTGACAGACCAAGAAGACAATAACCAAGTTAGGACATGTTGATTTTGAGTTGAGAAACGTAATCAAATACACTTTAAAATGACCTAAGTTGCCGCACTCGGTAACCTAATGAGAATATAAACTACGGGTTTGCACTACAATTACACGTGATTTTTACCCGGCAGAAATAACCCAACAAAAGAATGCAATATAACTTAACTACGGATGCCATATATCGCAAGTTTACTTACAAAAAGTCAATATGTCCTCTAGTCTCTCTTGTTACTTGAATATCATTCTATAACATATGGAATCATGGAAGATGGAATACCAGAGTTTGATTTTTCTCAGTTTATCACAAAGAGTGATGAACGCAAAGATAATTTAGTGGAGAAAGATGACTCGAAAGTAGGTATGGACAAGGAAGCATCCGGGGAAACCCATTTTTCAGATACTAGTGTTGATATTATTACCAAAGATCATCCTTTAAAAATATCGAATGTCACACAGAACTTGGCCAGAAGTATGGATGTATCGGCTAATGCTTCCATCAAAAAGAAGGACCCTCACGTTTTGCATCTATTGAAGAGAATACATGTTCAGTCTACGATGTTTTGTATTATCATACCGTTGTTCTCTCTTTTCAAGCTTATATTCGCTGCACCAGGTGGTACAACTTCAACGTTTGGGACAATATTTGTTTGGTATATGTTTGTCACACAGGTTTCTTTCTTTGCTGGCTACCACAGATTTTTCTGTCATCAGGCATTCCAAGCACACCTTGCTGTTCAACTATTGTCGGTAATCTTAGGTGGATCCTGCGGCTTGGGTTCCGTTTTGGATTTTGCTAGTCATCATTTGGCCCATCACAGGCATCAAGATACTGAAAGAGACCCACATTCGTTCACCGTGTATGGCTGGCTATTCTCCATATGGGGTCATCGGATTTTTTTAGGCAATCGTAAATCCAGAAAGGCCATTGCGGAAACGAGGGAAACTATTCTTTCAACCTCAAAAATGGTTCGTGACAAGATAATTGATTCACAGAGCGATAAACTAATACAGCCTCCAAATTATGATATCCTTATCTGGCAAGATAAGAACTATAATGAAATTTTGGTTTTGACATTATTGATCATTCCAGCACTTATAGCCAAAGCTTGCCGTGTACCAATTTGGACAAGTATTTTCTATCTAGGATTTGTTAGAATGTCCTTAATTCAGCAACAATGGCTTATTTTAGGTTCATTTGGACATATTAAGTCCTTTCCATTTTCCAAACAACCATTTTCAAATAACAGATCTGCTTCGAATTTACCCCTCGGCTTTTTGGCTCAATTTTTAGTGTTCGGTGAGGCAAATCACAACTTCCATCATGAATTTCCCTCGGATTATACTAGCGGTTCCAAGTGGTATCATTGGGATCCTGCTAAATGGTCCATTCGAGTTTTACGGGATACTGGAATGATTAGTAATATTCACAAGACAAGCAAAGAACAGATTGACAAATGTCTAATTCAACAGCAACAACGCATTTTAAATCAAGAAAGGTCACAGCTGCATTGGGGAGTGCCTTTGGAGTCACTTCCAACCATGACACCGGAACAGTTTGTACAATTGGCGGACCAACAGTACAAAAAGAATAAACGAGCTCTAGTTGTTATTTCGGACGTGGTTCATGATGTTACGCCATTTATACATGAACATCCAGGAGGTGTTGCATTGGTCCAAGTGAGTATAGGCAAAGATGCAACTCATGCATTTAATGGTGCAGTTTACTGCCATACTCAGGCTGCCAGAAATTTATTGGCGACTATGAGAATAGCAGTTTTGACTACTACTAAATCTGTACAGAATACTATATGGGATAGAGATGTTTTGAATAATAGTCAAAACTATCAAAGAGGGGTTGATAGACAAGTTACATATACCAGAAGAAACCATTTTGCTGCTGGTGCGGCATAATTGTGTGTTTCGACCTTGTACTCATAATTTTACCACATGCTTATATCAAGAATACATACCATATATAAAGGATAATTGGTATAAAAGGAACCGAATAAATTTTGAATAAAGATATTTTAATTTCCTTGTCTTGAAATTAAGGCAGTCCCTGCCTTAATATGCTACAAAATCCATTGTAATACCAGGATCGTATCCATCTTCCTCGCTATCAGACTCACATTGCGCAGCCACAGATGGTTTTACTTCCAATTGTAATCCTTTTACAACTTGTTTCTGTGGATTAGTAGTTTCTAGGTTAACAGTTGGTAAGTCGGTGTTCTTTGAAGTTGACTCCTCAGGGGAACTATCGTCACTTGGTTCATCTACCTGCTGTTTTAGTGCCAAGTTAGACGGTTGATCTAATTCATTCTCATCAATCACAGAACTTCCCTCTGGAAGGTCCGTATCTTGCATGGCAATGAAAACTGTTGGAAACTCGATTACTGTTTTGTTTCGAAAGATTTCTGCAATGCTTTTTTCTGTAGGAGTAATCTCGATTAGTTTCTTAGAGTCCATTGCGTTCATGGTATTGTAAGGAAACCATTTTGTGTAGAATTTCAGTCCAGTTTGAGCTAGCATCTCCAGTCGCTTTTCTTTCACATCATTCTCTGTGTCAGGCTTCGACAGATCGTAAAACTCGCAGCATTTGTCAAACACAGTCTTGCCTACGCCGTCCATTAGTGTATCAGTTTCTTTTACTCTATGGCTTATTTTCGTGAATTTCTCAAAACCAGTCGTCTTTTTCGGCATCACAACCCATTCAATCGACCACACAAATAGATTTAACGTTTTGTCCCATTTACTTTTGTTGTGGTTGGCCCGTTGCATGGCCCTTGGTAACTGGAGGCAGTTGACTCCACGTCGAATGATCCGCTGGCAGCTCGACTCGCCGTAATTGGGCCTTTTGAAGGTACTATTGTTGTAATTTTGAGCAGCTAAAAGTCGCTTATTCTTGGTCTTGCCATCCTGTTTCTGTAATTCAACCTGGCGCTTCATGTTATTCAGGAAATTGTAGTCTCTCTGTATGAGAATATTCGATTCGTGCTTTTCATCATCCGCCAGTTTGATCTCTGCACTGGGAATGTATGCCAGACAGCTGCTGACTGTTCCTGAGCAGTTGTCTTGAGTCTTATGTTCCTTAGAACATGCTAAACTGCAAGTCTTCTTCAGGCACTTGGGGCATTTGTATTTGAAAGGGCTCTGCTTGCAGACTTCGCACACTGTTGTAGTCATCTCCTGCGGTCTGACCTATTAAAATGATGTTCAGTTTAAAAAAACCTAAAACGTGATACCAAATTTAAAGTCCTAGGGGTTTTTGATTGTGTGGCATACAATTAGATATGCTCTATCGATACTTGATTTCTCTTCATCTCATCGCATCGCATTGCATAGCACTTTGAGAACAAGAGAATCGCAGTTTCGAGATCATGTTAAACGAAGTTATTTGAACCTAAAATGTCCGCAAAAACCAGGGTTGCTCTTGACATAAAATTTATATATCACGTGTTGAGAAACAGGAAATTTCCAATACACTAATCCCTTTATCTAAATAATAAGAATGAGTGACCAGCAGCAATTGGCGAACATAACGCTCATAGCAGATAATAAAAGGTCAACCCACAGAACACAACGATTGCAATGGTATGTCAAGATTGTGATAAATTTTCAGCTACAGTTTAGTCAGGATCTGTTTGATTGCTCTGCAGATGCCGCAATTTATTTAGCGTAAGGAGAGTCATTTACTAACTAGCGAAACTATCAAACCAGTCGTCTCAGAAAAGCGGAATTGCCACACTGCTGAAGGCCGAGAAGGAGGCACATGAGATTGTCACCGAGGCAAGAAAGTACAGACAGGATAGACTCAAGCAAGCAAAGCTCGATGCGGCCAGCGAGATCAGCACCTACAAGGCGCAGAAGGATAAAGAGCTGAAGGAATTCGAAACTAAAAACGAGAGTGGTGTCGGTGCTCTTGAAAAGAACGCCGATGACCAGGTTCAGGACGATTTGAAGGAGATCAAGGATATTGCCAAGAAGAAGAAGAAGGATGTGATAAAACTGCTGATTGAGTCTGTGACCAAGCCAACCGCAGAGATGCACGTCAATGCCTGAATGTGGGATGAGCTTGTACGTGCAGCTGCAACAGTGTGGATGACTATGGGGCAACTTTCAAGTGTATTGCACTGCGAATTTATGTGCGGGTGCAGTGCGCTACTGCTAGGCAGTAGACCGCAGCATCTGCCCCCCCCCCTCCAGTAACATACACATATCTTGCACCAATGTTGGACGTCAATTGCATATATAGCTGTATCTGTATGATTCATAACGTAGGGATGTATAGCTGTTTAGAAGTTTGAACTATCTTTGTTCCTACTTCTCGCAAAGGATTTTTTTATCGCCCTGTTACTTTTCCCTATACGAAGAAAGCGATGGAAGCGGAACAGAGCAGGCATACTCGCAGTTGCCCAAAAACGATAAAAGTAAAAATTTCGCCTGTCAAACGACTCCAGCTCTCGTCACGGACTGCTTTTTAACATTTTGTCCCTATTTAAATTAGGAATTACAGTGCAAGCTCAGAAGACAGTGCTGGAAGAGCATTAGCAGAATTAGTTGGAATGTCCAGCATCACTCTCAACTCAGAGATGTTAGAACAATTGAACAACACCGTCCAGGCATATGTCTCGGACTGGATCAAGCGGCAACATGCATTGTTCCAGAACCAGATTACTGTGAACCAGATCCAGACCAATGCAAAGGTCCTGCTCGCAACAACTTTGCTGGCCGGTCTTTTCACCTGTTACGTGTTTTATAAGATCCTGAGTGGACCATCGAAGTACGGATATGTCGTTAAGAAGCCTGTGAAGTTTGGTTTGCAGGTCCCTGACGCTGCCAAGACAAACTGGAAGGGCAAAAGGCTGTTTCCTACCGGCATTGTTGATCCAGATAATGCCCGTCATATCCAGTGTTACTGTCCGGCAACGGGCCAGCGGTTGGGTTCATTCCCCTCCAAAACATGTGCTGACATCGATGATATGGTTAAAAGAGCTACAGACGCGCAGGCTGAATGGGGTAGCTCTTCCATAACTCGCAGACTCCAGGTTTTGGTATCCTTACAAGCACACATTTTGGAAAACCAGGATCTCATTGCCAAGGTGGCATGCAGAGATTCCGGAAAAACGATGCTGGATGCTTCCATGGGAGAGATTTTGGTGACTTTGGAAAAACTGCAATGGACGATAAAATACGGACCAGCGGTATTGCAACCATCGAGACGTCCTGGTCCAACCAACTTTTTTATGAAATTTTACAAAGGTGCTGAGATCAGATACGAACCTCTTGGTGTTGTGAGCTCTATCGTGTCTTGGAACTACCCTTTCCACAATTTAATTGGTCCCATTATTGCCGCCCTTTTTACCGGTAACGCCATTGTGGTCAAATGTTCGGAACAAGTTGTTTGGTCCTCAGAATACTTCATTGCGTTGATCCGTAAATGTTTAGAGGCCTGTGGAGAAGATCCAGATTTGGTTCAATTAAGCTACTCGCTACCACCAACAGAGACTGACGACGCAGCCAACTATTTCACCTCACATCCTGGATTCAAGCACATCACATTTATTGGTAGTCAGCCTGTCTCCCATCACATTCTCCAATGTGCTGCGAAGTCAATTACACCTGTAGTTGTTGAGTTGGGTGGTAAAGATGCATTCATAGTCCTCGACAGTGTCAAGGACTTGCATGCACTTTCTTCCATTATTATGCGTGGTACTTTTCAATCTTCTGGTCAAAACTGTATTGGTATAGAGAGAGTCATTGTCAGCGAGAAGAACTACAATGAACTGGTCGAAATTTTGGAGGAGCGTATGACAAAGACACCGCTAAGGTTGGGTTCAGATATAGATCACTTGGAGGATGTTGACATGGGCGCAATGATCTCTGATAACAGGTTCCCTGAACTGGAGGCATTGGTTAAAGATGCTGTCGCAAAAGGTGCTCGCTTATTACAAGGTGGTTCGCGTTTCAGTCATCCGAACTATCCACAAGGCCACTATTTCCAGCCTACACTGTTAGTCGATGTTACACCAGATATGTCTATTGCGCACAACGAGGTGTTTGGCCCAATTTGTGTTGTGATGAAAGCCAGAGACACAGACCACTGTATTGAACTGGCCAACTCAGCCCAATTTGGTCTTGGTGGTTCCGTATTTGGAGCAGACTACAAAGAGTGTAATTATGTTGCCAATAAATTGAAAACTGGTAACGTTGCTATAAATGATTTTGCCACTTTTTACGTCTGTCAGTTGCCATTTGGCGGTATTCATGGCTCGGGTTACGGTAAGTTCGGCGGAGAGGAAGGCCTTTTGGGTCTATGCAATGCCAAGAGTGTATGTTTTGATACACTGCCATTTGTTTCCACACAGATTCCAAAGCCATTGGACTACCCAATTCAAAGCAACAGGAAAGCTTGGATATTTGTGAAGAGTTTCATCACTGGCGCCTATGCTATGACGGCTTGGCAGCGTGTAAAAGCTATTTTCACACTTGCCAAGAACGCTAATTAGGTCAGGGCATTTGCTCTTTGTACGAATGTATAGAAAATTCATAGACACTAAGGTACCGATACTGTTGGACAACTAATCTATATACAGGAAACGTGACATGCAGTACAGTTGCCACTATGCTGGCTATATATCGTTCCATTTATTTATTGGTTCATCACAGACTTCTCGGCCTGCTTCAACTGTTCCTGTAGCATTGCCGTATATTCTTTGTGAACCTTTTCCACGTTCTGAATAATTTTCCGCACCGAATCATCCTTTTTCGAGAACGACTTCAGTTCCTTGAGAATCTCACCTCTGATGTGGCCCAAAGAGTTCTTGGACGAGGAGTTCTTGAATTCCTCAAAAGCAGACTTCAGGTCGCGACACATCTTCTGTCTAGTCTCCGTTGTGGTGGGAGGAAGGCTGATTTTCAGCTGTTGTTCGTTATTTGGGATTTTTTCGGGATTGAGATTCAGACCTGCTGCCATGATGGTGCTTATGACATTCTTTGTGTTCTTGGGATCGAACACTGTGACCAGAAGAGCGTTCTTCCCCTTGGCCGAAGTCGTGGCTATATCTTTGAATTTCACCCCGTCTTTGAAGGCCAAGTTATCAAATATTTTCACATTGCTGACGCCTTGTCTCACTTCATCAAGCTTCTTGCGATGAAGGTCTAGGGTCTCTGCAAATGATTTTCTGGCTTTCTCAGTAATTTCGTCAATATCGAGCACAACTTCCTCCGGTTCTTCAATTTCATTCTGTTTAGCCTTCTTTTTTCCTGCATGCTTCTTTGCAAGCTGGCTGAACGTACTGAACTGCCGTTGCCGCACTCCTGCAAGCCTTTGCCATCCGGATAGCATCATATTCTGTTTGTAACGTCCTCAATTCGTTAGTTAACTATGTCGTCGGTGTAATCTTGAAGATGCATCTCCCCCCATACCTTTGTTTTTAAGCAGGGTCTCAGAAGCAGTTTATTTACCGTGCGTAATGATATAGTATCATATGAGCAAACGATGGTTCCTTTTTAACTTTTTTGCAACGCCGTATGGTCACATGGACAAGCGCCTCCAGACACAACTTGCCATTTTTATGAAACGCTGCATGATGAAGTCAGTTGAAAAGGAGCAAACATATAAAAGATTAAGTATATATAGATATATATATATATATGAATTAAAAACAGCACTATATTCAAAAACACCTGATATAAACTGCATTCATAACGTTTCAAGCAGTCAGCGGTTTTATATCCGGCGGCACTTGCATTGGCGAAACGATACAGATCATTCTCTCTTATAAAAGGGGTTAAGGGCACGAACTGATAGGCATGGAAGGGCCATGCCTACTTCGGCTCTAAGGAGAATGGGCACTTCCTGTAGTTCGTGGATCTCCTGGATGCAATTGTCATTTTCTCTCTTTGTCTTAGCAGATGCCACAAATGTGTCCATCGCAGATTTGCCATCGACAATCTCTGGTAGTCTCAGCTTTGGAATATCCAAGTGGAGTTTTTCGAGCTCCAATGCCAGATCATCACTTACAAGGGATTCGTTGTGTTTTGATTTGGTGTATTCGATAGTAGCAACCTCCTCGGTAGTGGAACGGTACTTGTTCTTGATGGAATTTCTGTAGGACTTTGGATTCTTCTCATCGGCAGGAACAAAAGTAGCGCTGTCAACACCTGGTTGCCATTGTAGCTCCAAAACTCTATTGACAGAATCAAACTCTGCCTTGATTAAGGGCAGTTGGTCACCGTGCACTCTCTTCTCGATCCCAAACTCAGGAATAAACACGTCAAAGGAAGATTCGTACACTTGAATAACAGTAGCCATCGTCAACAGCTGACCAGTGGTATTGCCCATGTCGTTGATTGTCTTGCATAACAACAGGTGAATGGCCTGCTCTTGTGCCTGATATGCACAGTCCTTCTTGAAATTGCAGTACTCGGAGGTGATCTTTAGTGATTCTAGATCGTCGCTGTCTGTCTTGCCCTTCAGAATGGCTTTCAATTGTCTGTGTACAACATGGTCGGCGTATCTTCTTAGAGGGGCTGCAAAATGGGTGTAAAGAGGTAAGTTTAATGCATAGTGGCCATATTGGTCAGGATCGACCTTACCTCCAATGAAGTATCTTGCCCTGGACATGGTTTTGAAGAGTAGAATTTCCACACAGGCGCGAACATCAGGATCCTCGATTTTCAACACAGATTGTAATAGTGTGTCTGCAGATGTTACATCAACGTCATATCCAAATTTATTGACCTTCTTTTGAAAGCTTGTCATCTTGGTGCTGATTGGTGGAACTTGTCTCCTTAAGAAGGCTAAATCCCCTAATTTTGTGTAGATCTTAGCAGCAATAGTGCTATTGACTTTGTGTTGAATTTCGTTCAAAATAATTGATCCAATACTTTTACTGAAAATATTTAGATCAACCCTTACCTTCTCATCATCCAAACTAGAAAGAAGCGACAAACTTGGTTCCAATTCTGCTTCATTGTAGCCTATTCTTTCTCTGTAAAATGCGGTAGCAACGTTTTGGACCATCTTCAAGTATGGACTTGGGGTTTTCGAATTTATTTT
This sequence comes from Hagleromyces aurorensis, assembly GCA_030705145.1. Taxonomy (NCBI): domain Eukaryota; kingdom Fungi; phylum Ascomycota; class Saccharomycetes; order Saccharomycetales; family Saccharomycetaceae; genus Hagleromyces; species Hagleromyces aurorensis. The sequence continues at coordinate 39,196 of JANIWU010000032.1, read as the reverse complement.
ATTGTCAATTTCCTTCGTGGTGAGGACAGCGGATGGTCTTATCATAGTTTCACCTATCCAAGTAGACTTGACCTTGAAAGTCTTTGGATCCAATTTGTAAACTACAGAGATGGTTGCAGATAGTTTGTCTTCGCGTAAAGTTAAAGAATCATTCAATGCCTGGGGTAGTAAATCCACGACTTTCTGAGGCATAAAAACACTTGTTGATCTTTTTCTTGCTCTTCTGTCTAACGAAGATCCTTCTTCAATGTGGGCAGTAACATCTACAACGTGGCAGCCAAATTCCACATATTCACCTTCTGGCTTTATATGGATGGCAAAGTCAGCAAACTTGCTTGATTCAGAAATCACCAAAATATTATACTTCTCGGAGTCGATAAATTCAATCCTATTAGAGATATTAGAATCGGAAAGTTGTAACGCTTGGAATGAACTCTTCTCTTTGATAGGGTTTTTAGGATCCAAATATTCGTTAGATAAAAAGTTGCTGTCTCTGAGAATTGAATCGATTTCAGTGTTGGGATCATTAATTTCTCCAAGTTCGGAAACCAAGATACCAAATGGATGCAAAGACGTGATTGGCCATCTTTTAATTGAAGCTACAAATAATTTGTCGGCATATTTGTCTGCATTTTCGACAAAGTCTTTAGGAGCAAGCTCGGTAGGTATAGCTATCAATGGTACTTTCTTATCTGTGGGCTTGAACCAAACAATCTTTGGACTTTGAGGAGGTTTAGAGTTCTCGGAATTTGATTGTTGAGAAGGTCTTAAAAGTCCCAGAGTACCACTGAAAAGTTGGCCTGGAATACGGTCCAGAACAGCGATGACATGACCGGCATATAAAGGCTTAAAGTCGTCATTGATTTCTTCTTCCTCAACCAAAAGCAATGACTGGCCCTCTACCTCAACATCATCATTCTTCTTCTGTGTTGGACGCTGCTTCAACGAACCTCTCCTCTTCACACCGGATTTACCAGGCGACTCATCCCCTTCGCCGGAGCCAGCTGTAGAACCCTGTTCTTCCTCACGACCAGCTGATGATGAGGAAGTTGATATTGCACTTGCATCATTATGATAATCGTCGTTGCTATTAAGTGGGATAATATCGTGTTGTGTTGAAAGATCCTTTCTTCTCTTTTTTTCCTCTTTCTCTTTCTTTGAGTCCCACACATCGTCTACCACTAGTAATTCAACAGCCACAAGATCACCTTCCAAAGCTCTGTTACGATCTTTGGAACCACAAATGTAAATATCTGCATCCAAGACGCCATCTGTAGATACCCAAGCATCTGATCTGTTCTTTTTGTTCACACGTAAGATACCAGCAACCAATCTTCCATCTTGGATCAGTTCTGGAATGTTAGCTTGAGGCAAGTATGGTGCAAACAAAGATTTACGCCCGTTAGGAGCTGTATTTGATGAATTGAAACTCTGGATAGAATTATTTGAGGAGCGACGTTTATGCCCTGCCTGAAATACTGGAGGTGGCTCAAGGTTATTGTACGTATTGTAGTTGAAATCTCTTGAATTAGTTGTTCTATGATTGTACGGGGATTGTTGTAATTGTGATTGTTGGGGCTGGGGTTGTGACTGATTTCTCCAGTTCGAATTGATCCCCCCTGAATATGAATTGAATTCATTGTTTCTGGATTTTGATCTGCGATGACTTGCCGATGTAGGAATAAAATCATCGTCATTTTGACTTGATTGGTTAGATGAGGGCGGAGGAGGAAATTTGAATGACGATGAGTTAGTGGAGTTGTTTCTTTGGTGAGAGGAATTTGTAGAGTTTGATGCTGGGAATTTGTAGCCAGATGGCTGTTCGAATGATTCACTCTCAGTTTGGTCGTTTCTTAGCGGGGAGGTGGGCTCGATTTTCACTGTCACACCTGAATTACCCCCAGCTACTCTCTTGGCCTGCTCTTCCGCTGCGGCCTTCTTTGCCTCATTTAGGCCCAGAGAGTGTCTTCTGGAATGGCCATATATACTTGATTGGGAGCCAGTTTTCCTATGGTTGTTCTGGTTATTGTTATTACCTCCGTCATAGTAGCCTGAATTATTTCTCGAGTGTGATCTACTCCTGAAGCCTCCGTTATTGGGGGAATTTTGGTTGCTATTATAGTGTGGATGGGGGGGATGCTGTAAAAAGTTCGGATTGTTGCCAGCCTGTCCAGAACCTGCCAAAATCTGGCCTGTCTGTTGTGCTAGCTGCTGCTGCTGGGCCAAGAGCTGCTGCTGCTGGGCCTGAACCATCTCTAATTGTTTCTGTAGTGTGAATTGTTCGATCATTAGGTTGGTTAGCTCACTTTGGGACCTTCGGTGGGCCACATGGATCTGTTTTGGATTATTCTTACCTCCTGTCGTGGGGACATAAATTGTGTTGTCAGGGTTCCTTCCCTCGTTACCACCGCTCGACATGGCTACTTTCGAGTCGTTTACTTTTAAAGGATTTATTTGTAGCCTGTTCTGTTGAAAAGATTGCGAATATAGGAGTCAGTAGAGCAATAGTCTAATTTTCTTCAGCTATAAGGAAAGAAAGAGAATAGTATTTTAGGTATTATCCACAGCTAATAATGATCGGGCTCCTACGGGAAAGGAAGGTGGACAAAAACAAACGATATTCAGTAAAAGACTTGACTGGCTGACCGTCAATGCAACTCCTGCTTAGAATGTATCCAAATACTGGTTGAATCTTGCTACCTGTGGCTATTCCGTCAGAAAATAAAATATTAGTCTAGGCTTATCCGAATTAAAGGATTTTAAAATCCAATTCTGGAACACTTTTCCTTAAAAATTCTAAAAAAAGTCGCTTTGCGAGAGAGGGGATATGAAAAAGAGGCAGGGTTAAATTTGAAAAAGATGTGAAAAGATAAAAATAAAACCTGGTGTCCACATCTCGGAGAACACGGTTTTCCAGTTTTGTAAAAGAATCCGGAAAAGTAGTAGCTAGGCTTGACGTAGAAGTCTTTCTACGGACAAGCGCAAGCAGTTCTCTGCGTCTGCACTGCGCTCTTGCGGGCTGTTTCAAGAAGCCGAAGTAGACTAATAGAGCGCTGCGGCTAGTCACTGAGTTGGCAGTTTCAAGATGGGGTCTGGCTATGTTTATCATTTGTATACTTTGAGATGCACAATATAAAATGGGCGTGGCAGTTAGCGATTGAGCGCCTCTGACGCGAAATTACTATGATGCTCTTGACGCATGGCCGTTGTCCCTGGCCCATTGCAGAGGCATGACCACTTCGTTACCACCAGGCTGAGCTGGAGTTTGAGGACTAAATGTCTCAATGCATTCGTGACTACCGGCGTGCGAATCTATTGGTGCGCACACGATGTCGCTACCGAGGTGTGCAAAGCCTTCTGTTTGTTTTTTTCTTGTTTTCACTGCTAATGCCAGCATTACCTTCATGTTATACCTATCGATACAGCTTGAAAAAACACCATTAAGCGAAGAATAAGGTAATGACGTATTTTGTCACCCAAGTTACTGGGGAGAAACTTTGCACACCACTTTGATGTGTTGGACCGTTTTCAATGGCGAATGAGTGAGTGCGTTCGCACTCGTCTTGAAACAAACCGAACATTGTTCTCCTTCTTGGTGGAGGTATGGGCCTGCGCTATAATTAGAATAGACATAATGTGACGTGCTTGGGGACAGGCCTTGTCTGTGCGTCTTGGATGGGCAATGGTGTAAATCCACGTTGAATTTTCGCTGATTAGGCCCGAAACCCTTGCATGCAAAAACAAGGCTTGTGCGGTATCGGTGTAAGGCGTGTTTCTTGATCCAAGGTCTTCAATCGCAGGCAATCGGTGGTGGCCTTGAAAACGGTTTCTCGAGAAGCGCCCTTCTTGTGGCTTACGCATTAGGCAATGGGTCAAGCGTCATCCAACACCTTGATGCGTGTAGTATCCAAAAAGCATTGCCCGCCCCTGTCGCGGTTGGTAGTTTAGTAAAATGTGGCTATATCAAGAAAACAAAATTGCTTTCAGCGGCAAATTTGTTCTCTACTCTCCTACAAGTTCAAGATAGTGTGTCTAAAAGTCTGCATAAATCTACAGACGCTCATCGGTGGCACTTAGTAAGGAACTCGTCCCAAATATGGGTCTAATGTCTTAATATTTACATATGTATTACATAAAGCTACCTGAGGGCTCAATCATAATTGGATGGGTATTTGAAGCTGGTGATTTCGTAGAAGTTCTCTTTTATGTTTCTAATACTGACGAACCTGCTGAGAATATTGCCGCTACCGGCCTTGTCGTTCGTGCCGCTCATTCTCGCACCGCCAAACCACTGTTGCGCAACAACAGCACCAGTACATTTGTCATTGATATAGAAATTTCCAGCACTGTACCTCAGTTTCTCACTAGCAGTAACAATGGCGTCTCTATCTTTGGCAAAGATCGAGCCCGTTAGGCCGTACTGACCAGTTTTGTCGATCAACTCGCAAATGGAAGAGAACTCCGCGTCTGGATATTCATACACAGTCAGAATGGGGCCAAAAAACTCAGTGGACATGTAAGGGTGGGAAGGGTTGGTGGTTTTGATGATTGTGGGTCCGATAAACCAACCTTCTGATTTATCATACTGCCCGCCGTAAATTATTTCAAGTTCGTTATCCTTTTTGGCAGCATCGATTACCTTAGCCAATTTTTCGAAACTCTGCTGGTGAATAACGGGACCCATAAAGCCGTGCAAATTACCGCCATTGATTGGGCTAGCTGAGGTGTTGGCTGGAATGAGCTTGTTTTCCTGTAACGTTCCAACCAAATCAGAAATAAACTCCTCGCTTTTCGATTTAGGAATGTATACTCTCGATGTTGCCGAGCACTTCTGGCCCTGGAACTCAAAAGCCCCCCTGATTGTTGAAAGCACTGCATGTGGGATACTAGCACTGTTATGAACTAAATGAAAATTTTTGCCTCCAGTCTCACCGACTATACGAGGATAATCTCTGTACAGATTATTGACTACACCTTGTTGGATTTTGCCGTACAATTCTTTGAATACGGCAGTCGAGCCGGTGAAATGCAGGGCACTAAACTCCTTGTCAGCAAGCACCTGTTCTGTCACTTCTCCTGGGTTACCAGGAACAAAATTAATAACACCTTTTGGCAAACCAGCTTCTTCTAGTACGGTCAGTAGCAAGTAATTTGAGAGCGCTGCTGTCTGAGAAGGTTTCCATACAACTGTGTTACCCATTAAAGCTGGTGCCCCAATTAGGTTCGCGGCGATTGCAGTAAAGTTAAAAGGTGTTACTGCGTAAACAAACCCTTCTAGGGGTCTGTATTCGGCTCTGTTCCATACTCCAGCAGCTGATTCTATGGGTTGTTGTGCATATAATTCGTTGGCATACTTTACGTTAAACCTGAAAAAGTCCGATAGTTCGGTAATACAGTCGATCTCTGCTTGGTAAACATTCTTACCTTGACCAAGCATTGTTGCTGCAAGCATATCATAACGATACTTGGTAGAGATCAAATCGGCAGCTTTCATAAATATAGCAGCCCTCTCATAAAATGGTAGTTTGTACCATGATTCCTTAGCAGCCTTTGCGGCCTTAATTGCATTTGATACATCTTCGGGAAGAGCTTGGATAACATTTGCCAGTACTTGTTGATGAGATGCTGGGTTGGTCTGGGGGTAAAAGCTACGCTTCTTATCGGATACACTATCACGGTAAATTCTCTCCCCATTAATGACCAATGGCACTTCAAAGGATGAATTTTTGAACTTCAATAAGGAACTGCGTAGCAAATCCCAGTCAGTGGTATCCTGTACGCCAAATTCCTTAACAGGTTCATTTGTTATTTGTTTAGGAATTTTTAGATGTGATAGCTGGGCAACACCTCTGATACTCTGTCTGCATAGATGAAATGATCTCGTCTTTAGCATTTTGAAGATTTGTATATTCTCACTATTCGATATTGATTCGACTTTGGATCTTAGACTTCACAATAACGCGCTTCCTAATGAAAGGATGTAATAATTTAAGGGTAGACTTAAATAAACTGTACTTATTTGCCACTGGTAAAGTCACTCTATGCGGAGGTAAAAGTAAATGTTTGAAAACTATAGCAATCGATATTGATATTAAAGAAAGTAGATAGTTTACTAAGAGTGCCTGTTGTATAAATTTTCTGAGACGTCCTCTTTCTTATATAGCACTCAATTGTTGCATAGAGAGTCGGAGTAGATCTTTCAATCAGAAAATTTCGGGTATCGAACTCCTTCACTTTCGGCAATCGAACGCCGAAACTCACATGATACAAAAATGGCTTAAATTTATGAATATTCAATTGATTATAAACGTTGGACAAGAAAAGTGCATTGCACTTCTTCCGAAACATGTCTCTAAAGTCGATATTCTTTTCGTCTCACCATTAATGTTAATCTCTCTTCAGGTTATCTTATGGTTTTTCAGATGTTCGGTTGAATATGAATATTTGCTAAGTAAACCTAAAATAAAAAATATTAAATGCAAGGAAGCAAGAGCCATACTTTACAAAAATAGTTTAATGATTAAAAAGTTACATATTGTAAGCAAAATGCTTTTTATGAATTTTTGACTATTTGGCGTTCAATTTGAGAGTTAGGATGGGCATCTTTGTCGTCCTGCAAAAAAAGTTGCCTTCTTCTTTCTAACAGTAACTGCTGCATAGCATCACCATAGTAACTTTTGGCTCTTACGAATCCGAGAAGAAAATTAGAACTGAAACACCATATTAACATCCCCACCAAAATCACAGACAATGCCTTCCAGCCTAGAGGCTCGATGAATGAGTTTATAATGTTACCGAAAAGTGTGGCTGTTAAGGTTGACCGAGCCCGGAAAAAAACATCATTATTCCTGTTCATGCATTCTTCCCATTCTCGGCACCTTTCTATCAATATTGGCCGGGGAGACTCAAGACACTTATTTGCCAAATATTGGACTTTACAGTTCGAAGATTCATATTCGAGCTGCAATTTTTTGTGCTCCCATGTAGATGTTAGATCGCTCTTCAGCGCACGCGCGAAGGATGCCATGAAGGAAAGTATCACGACAACAGTCAGCGAATTCAATGCTAGTTGTAGATACGACATCAGGTCGTAGGATGTCTTAGATACAGGCTTGGAATCGACCGACCACGGATTAGGCAGCATGTATTTGTTCTGCGTGTCTGTAACCTCTTCTTCTTTGGGTGTTTCCTGAAATGAATACATTTCGTTATTATCTGAACCGACATAGTAGTGGTAGTGGTTATTGATTGATAACTGAATGGGTTGAGTTTTTGACCTGTTACGTAATTCCTCTTTTAAACCTGAAATTTCGTAGCTTGTAGACGAGGGCTGCACCTCAGGCACGTAATCTCCAGCACTAGACGCACTTTCATTCGATACAAAGCTATTACTGGAACGCCTTTCACTTTGCTGATCCGGCAAAGCGATACCATCAATCTTAGCGGCAGCTGCCACTCCAAGGGATGTCGGCGAGAGTAAAGCCTTGATAACAGCCTTGCTATTTGCAGACTCCTCCTTCTGTTCTATGTATTTTGTTGTCAGGAGCTGATCATCAGTTAAATCCTCAGAAGCAATATCAGAGTTAAATTGCCTTTCTCCATTGATGTGTGTCTCTTCTGATGAAATCTCATCTGTATTAGATCCGTTGCTCACTACTCTAGGAAATATTGAAAACTGGACACAGTTTTTATCGTCATTCGAGGGCTCCGGTAGAGTGGGGATTTCGATACTTGCATCTTTTAGATCTATATCCTCTTCAAAAGGATCAACATCCATCTCTTCGCCATAAGTATCAATAAATTGCATAGAATACCTCAGAGGAGATGGATAGCTTGGACTATGCACCAGTAGCTTATCTAAAACATTCGACGGAACTCTTTGGTTTCCGTCTGATATTGACAGGTGCGATAGACGTAAAACATCTTCCTCCTGTATTGTTATATCATGTGGATCGCTAATCGCCAGACTATCAAACTGTTCCATAGCCTAGTATTTGGCACCAGTATTTTGTGAATTTTTTGTTCTGTATAGCGTGAGATTTCTTTTGTATCCTACCTTCTTTAAGGCTTTGGAGATTCCATAGATACCAAGCCAAGTCAGACGAGTAACAAAATTAACTGTCAAGTAGACAAATTCCAATATATTTCAGGATAATGTAGAAAGATAATATGGCTTTTACCTTTACTCTTTCCCGAAGCAGTTGTATGAATTTTCGTTTTCTATTCTATTTAGCTAGTATTTTTTAATATGCTGCAGGGAACATAATAAGTAAATATAAAGCATGTATTAAAAATATTGTGTAAAAAACAAAAGTTATATTACAGGAGCGAGAAACGATCTATTTAGTTAACATTTGAAGGACGATAAAAAATATTACACCTTCAACTATCTGGTTTTAATTTGAAAAGAGTATCCAAAAATCCCACTATAAGTTTATCTGCCACACCTGTAGTCTTCACACTCCCTGCAACACCATATAAGGCACTAGTTCCATCTGAAGCAGGTTTGGCGTTCTTTTTGATACACTCATTTACTTGTTGTTTCAGCAAAATTTGAAGTTCTGCTACCGAATTAACAGATAGCCTTGTAATAGCCATATGAATAGCTGGTGGGTTTTGTAATGTATTTAAATGCCAGCCCTTCTTGGTTAGACTATCACAAAGCTCATAAATATTCAATTTTTTTGAAGTAAACGCGACCACTGAGCACATTGGATCTCCGATGATTTCTAATTCTGGGATTTCTCTTTTGATAAATGATTTCAGCTTTCTAGCAGCTCCGATGATTTCTTTACATGATTGAATGTAGCCTGACTCACCCATACGGATCATGGTTGCCCAACAGCCAACAACCAAAGCACCGGGTCTTGATCCTGCAAGTGTTGGTGATCCATATAATCCACCAGTCCATTCGGTGTTAACGTAATATTGGTGCATCCTTAAGTCGCTATTCCGATACATAATCACGGATGACCCTTTTGGAGCAAAGCCGTACTTGTGTGTATCACAGGATATCGAGGTAACACCGGGAACTCTGAAATCAAACGGTCCCAAATCGTCGTACCCTGCCTTTTCCATAAATGCCACGACAAACGAGCCCAGACAGCAATCAACATGGAACGGGATATTATATTGTTCGGCGACTTTTCCTACTGCTTCTATGTCGTCAACAATACCGTGAGGGAAATTTGGCGCAGAACTACCAATTAAAACCGTGTTGTAATTAATATAACGCTTTAGCTTCTTGATGTCAACCTTGAACGTCTTTGGATCTACTTCAACATGGCGAATTTTCATACCGAAATAATATGCCGCCTTATCAAAACCTGCATGAGCCGTCACTGGCACGACGATTTCAGGCTCTCTTATGCCTCGATGTGTGTATCCATACATCTTTGCGCTCAGACATGCCAGCATTAAGGACTCTGTACCACCGGAACTTGTTGTACCGCAGGCAGAATCTGGAGCATTGAACATCTTCAGCGTCATGGCAACAACCTCCGACTCCATTTTACGTACAGCGGGAAACACATCAGGGTGGAGCTGGTTGGCAACGCAGTACTTTTCAAATGCAAGACTTTGCAAATGGATTAGATCGGTTCCGCCGTGGTACACTGCCCCAGAAACCTTCCCATTCTTCCACTCCAACTGCGGCAGTAACGCTTTCATTTGATCAAGTTCCCGCAATACCTCTTGTTCAGAAAGACCCTCTTCGGGCAAGGCCGCAAAATCTTTCAGCAGTGAATCGTTCTTTATTAGATCCTTTTCAATGCCTCTGGTTACTTTACGGACCTCTCTGTCCACATTGCTTCTCAAGTATGGCAAATTTAACAACCAATGGAACACACCCACTAGAACAGCCCGGATCCCTCTTTTAACCGAACCCCATATTCCAAAAACCTTAAAACAGTACCAGACTTCCATGCTCAGCTTCATGATGAACAGGAAAAACAGGTAGTCCTTGAACAACCCCAAAAAGGAGCTCTCGAGATAATATAGCGATATCCTGTGGAGTAAATATGATAGCAACTCATTCAGGTGAATTTTTTCGTAGCTCAGCGACGCCCATGTCGATTCGTATCTGTACAAGAATTTGTCCCAGGCCATTGTTTATGTACCTCTGATGCCACCAGAATGTTTCCTTAAACTTGAACAATTCAGCCCGGATACCCTAGTATTTTTGAGGAATAATAACCGTACAGTTGTCTGGTTTAGCAACTGACTAGTGAGCACCTTATATTAATACTTCCTGGGCGAGCCGGGGGAAGTTTCCATAAAAGCTACTTTGCAACATCCCGCTCCCTTATGGAAACCTTATTAAGAACTCATTCCTTAAGCACGTGACACGTGCATGTTCAGAGTGTTCCGTAGCACTCCCAAATATTCTGTCCGTCTTCGGGCAGCGTTAAAATGTCGCTCCCCGGAAATGACAGAAACGAAAATTAAAGAGTGCATCGCATCAGGGCTACTTTCTACAACTAGCGTTTAATACAAATAATAGTAGTAATACAACAGGTGTCATGTGTCCTGTGCACATAATTATAGCTTAGCTGTAGTTTGTGGACGATCTAGTCGGCCGGTAGCGATTGCTGTTGGCTGACTGTCTTCCACTCGACGATGACGTGAATGTGCCATTGACATATGATCCAGAACTGGAGTTATCACCGAGATTGTAATGGGCTGTCATTTTGGCAATGTATGCATGGAGAAATTGTGTCTTAGACTGCCAAAAGGCGAGCTCCTTGTTCAGTCGGCTTTCTTGGTCCTGGGCACTCCGGAGACGCAGCTCTGGGGCGGGTCCTTCCAACTCTTTTTTCAGCTGTTCGGTCATCTCTTTCAGGCCTTTCAGAGTTGTGGCCAGGTCTGCCGCCAAAGTGGACTTTTGTTGGTAAATCGTGCGCAGAGTGCTATTTGTCGTGTCCCTGGCGTCATTTGCTTCTGTCATTTCTTTGAGTCGTTCCTCCAAGGCTTGGATTTTCGAATCAAACGAGTTCTGAGCATTTTCAATCTGTACGTCATCTTTTAGCTCCAAGAGTTCCTTGAGCTGGTATTCCATTTCGCGTATATCCTTTGTTCGGTCGTCCAACTTGCTCGACTCTGTTCGCGTCCTCTCCAGACGTTTCTCTGACTCGGTCAATGCTTTGGTGAGATCTTGATCCTTTTTGAAAATCTGTCCAATTTCACTCTTCAACTCATCTAGATAGTTCTGCCGGTTGGTTTCGCTCAACCTTTTCTCCAGCAATACTTTCTCCTTTTCTTGAAATTCATTTTGCACTTCTTTTAGTCTTTCGACAGTTTTGTTCATTAGCTTGGTTTGATAGCTTTTCATATCAAACTCGCAATTGTCGGTGGCCAGCATTTGCTTCGAATATTGCAACAACGATTGTTTCAGCAGATATGGATCTGTCTTTTCATCAACCGAGCTCAACTCAATGTCTGGTAATTCAGAAATGAAGGTCTCATTGTTGAGCAACTTTTCCACAATGACATTATAATTAACGTCAACTATATCGTCAGTACTGTTACGTCTAGTTCGTAGAAAATGGTCGATAGAATTTTTGACTACCTCGTACTCCTCCTGGACATTTCTATTGCGTTCCAAATTCTCTAAAATGAAGTGATCTGGAGAATCTCGAACAAGCAGCTTGATGAGAGGTATCTTTTTGGAGCCCTTACTCTTGATGCTTTGAAGGCCAGGCAATAAAGGGTCTAGAAGTGGATCAAAACTGATAATATAGTCCATTTCGTAATCTTTCAATAACGTCGGGTCATTCATTAAATGTGTGGTAGTGGTCAAAAACAGCCAGTCGTCTGTATTCATTTTTCTTCGCTTGTTCTTCTTCAGGGAATAATCGTAGTCATCCCGAGAATAACCTGTGTACCTGTTCGCAGAGCCCTCAATCGATGGAGTCCCATCTTTAGAGTCTGATTGATCGTTTGTGTTGGGTGAAGATTCCTCAGGATAGATGTGTTTTTCGTCATAGAGTGATGTGCCCGACAAACGTTTAATTCTAACTCTCTTCCCCAAAACGAGTCCCTCTAACAAATCCAGTTCACGAATACTATGGGCAATAAGACAAATTCGCAGAACGTCTGGATGCTTACGTTTGTCTCTGTGAACAAACGTGGAGAGCAGTTTTTCTAACTTCTGAAACTTGTTGCTCGTGCTAATCAATTTTATTGTGGGCTCAATTCTCAGAAATTGCCTAGGCATGTAGTGGTCTACCAACAAGCAGGGATGATTGGCCACAGATCGGATATTCGAATCAAATATGTATGTCATTTGGCGGGACGACAATTTCGGATACATGCCATTCACTTCAATTTTCTCTTTGACCACATCTTCGCCCGCCACCTCCTCTTGCTTTGATAGTTCATGAACAAAGGATTTTGTATGCATTGATACCAAGATTTCAATCAAATCTTTCTGAAAAGTGGTCAAACCCACAGGAATATAGAACACATTAGTTTTACGAGAGTTTCTGTTCATGTCGTACAGTTATCCTTTCGAACTTCTGGATTATAATTGTTCTTTCTAATAATGTAACAAATTAATGGAGTCCACGGTTTCACTCAACTGACCATAATCTCTTTAAAGCAGAGAAGAGAGTGAGATTTGCCTTTCAATTGACTATATAGTTACAGGCTATTATGGATGAAAACCAAAAATGAAAAACAAACGAAAAGACCTTTTCTGCTGTTTTCTTGGAAACAGTTTTGATGTTTGATAATGACGCTGGTCAAAATATTACAACTTGGTATTTGAATTGAAATGCTCTTGATAACTGTTGTTCGCCTTCGGTCGTCTCGGCCGCCAGTTGTAACTAATCTTATTGAATTACTTCTTTCATCATATGCAAAAAATATCATTACTCGAACCATCTATAATGAAAATGGCATAAAAAGCGCGAGTTACGTCGAAATCCATTGCAAAAAAGAATGGAAGCAATATATCATCTATTTTGGAAAACACTTATAGATACAAGATATAACAGCGCCAGTGCCTATTCACGACTCTACGTAGACGGAAGAGCTGGATTTCTTGGATATAAAGCCATAGTACGCAGCATAAGAGAGGTCCTGTGTTGCAATGGTTGCAGAACCTGCTTTGTCAAGGGAAATTAGTCTACTTTTCAAGTACCTGTCTTGACTGCCACCTGCGGCAGTTTCCAGATAAATAGGAAGTGGGAATGTACTGACAGATTCTAACATCGTCCGTGCCGTCTCTCTGGCTTGGTAGAGTTTGGGATCTTCGGCATTGACGTAGCGTACAGCCAGAACAGTGCCAGCGTCAAAAAGAATGGTCCCCGGCATCATGTATACTTCGTGAGTTAAGGGAATTTCTTGGGATGTCTCTGCAGATGAACCAAAGTAATACACTTTAGGACTCACTATCGTCAGACATTTATATAAGGGTAAATTGAGAACCGCATAAGCTAACAAGGTCCGTTCATCCGGCGAAGCGTTCCTAGTGTTTAGAATGGAGGTTTGGCGAAGCTGGTATATCAGAGGGAGTATCGCTTCCATCTTGTGTCCCAGACGACATAGGTTCATCGCAAATCTATCCAATAGGTCAACTGATTCAGTCCCTTGATGTGCGTGGTTCCGGTGCTTCACAATTAAATTAAACGCAAACGACTTTGCAAGAAAGGCTATTTCGGTTGGAAAGTCAAGCGTTGAAGACACTGAAATACCTTTGTTCGCATCCGTTGTTATAGGTAGGACTATGGTGGTAATACGGCGATATAATTTGCTGTTTTTTCGGTACCGCAGTTGGTATTGAACGGCGACTTGCCTTTGATCGATAAGCTCAGCCAGCTCCTTTGTTTTCGGACTTACAACCGAGAAGGAAAAGGCAAAGTTCAAATTAGATGGATTAACACATGTAGATGTATGTGCCCATTGATTAGTTCCGCCTATACCAGACACCGTGTCAGTCCAGTTTGGGTATGGAAACTTTAGAGGCTCACAAGCAGTAACCGTTGACACGCAACCATCGACGAGAAGTGAGGGCGAAGTCAATGCAGAGACATGAATTCTATCAATAGCTTTACTATTTTTCAAGGCAACGAATTTCAGCCAGGTTTCTTGAAACTCCGAATCTGTGAATGAGTTCACTTGAACCGTCGTTGCTGAGCTTTTGATTAAGGAAGACATTTCAGTCCATCCAATTTGGTCGAGTGAGGAAACGAAAAAATCAAATGTCACTTGATGCAAAGATGCAAACTTTGATAGCTGATCATAAAATTGTTGAGCATCTTTAAGATATGGGGATTTGTGAGAGTCGATCTCAAATTGTTGTCTAATGTGAGATGATCTTTGACGACTCAACACCTTTCCTGGCCCTTTGGTACAAGCTCCACCAAGAAATGTCATAACATTTGTTGTATTAGTGATGCATGAAGCTAAAAATAATGCTAAACCGGTAGCACGCTTTTCTCTCTTTTTTTTGCTGACATATTGTCCAGAGTTTGAAATAACCGCAAGCACTGAAATGAGCGACTTAATTTCAAACCACACATCGATCTGTAAGAGTTTGAGGAAATAATTACTATTCAGACTTTCTAAATTCTTCAGAACTTTCGCGTTATCTATGGCAAAAGTTAGCTTATTCTTACAACCAGAAGTGGCATATACGACAACTTCCCCGGTCCCCAAGATACCTATAACTGCAAATTTACCACTAAGATTTCCATTTGTAGCACTGTCAATAAGCCGCTCTTTCAACGCATTCAAATCTTCGGCAGCCAAAGTACAGTCTATCACAATTACTGTTCTTGGGGAGCTCGGTAGATCTTCATTTACTTCATAGCAATTTTTACTCAGAAGACCTAGCTTTTCATCTTGGTAATCATTGTGATGGTTACAAAACAAACAAATCCAGTACCTTTGAACTTCTAAAATCCGACAATGAATGCTGAACCAGCCATCACAATTCTGACATTTGATCTGGCCTTTGTAGCTACCGATTTTTGCACATTTCAGCTCATTTTCAAACGGATTCCATAAAGAATGGAGGTGCCCGTTACCTTGTAAACCGACTATCTCGTGCAAAGCTTCCGTCCGAGATCCAGGGAGTATAGAATATGACCAATGATCCATAATGCACCTTTTTGTTCTCGTGATTCCCTTACAACGACAATTTCTAAAGTAGAAGTGACACCCCGAAAGAGAAATAAAATCTCGACCTTCGGTCGGAATTACAAACAGGCTCAAATTTGGAAGCCTTCTATTCTCCAGATTTCATCATCCCTGCATTCTTACACTTTTTGATTCAGCCAAGAGGTATATTCACTATCAGAATTATATCTTTCAACGATACCGAAAGCGCAGTTGAAAAATTCAGTGCTAACTAAAACAGACAAATATCGATAAAGCACCTACAAGAAACTAACTATAGCAAGATAAAATTATTGTTATTGGGGCCAATAAACTACCTACCTGTCTAATTGGATACATAGAGCTTATTAGTAATGCCAAAAGTTAATATCGCCCCTTCTAGGTTTCGTCCAGCAAAGTGGTTGCAGAAGACCGGGTTTGCCCCGCAGGTATTCATCTTTAGAAACCTGGAGTCTGGACAAGTTGTGTACTCACAGCTGCCAAATTTTAGTACCAAGCAAATTGACAACCAATTCCAGAGACCCAACTGGCAAAACAAGAAACCCTCCACCAGAAGAGATATTTGGAAGTGCATGTGTGTTGTCAACCTCCCCAACTACGAAACTGGCGTGAAGCTCTACCAGAATTTGTGCCGATTGCGCTATTTGAGAGACATAGCAAGACCAAAGGAAGTTGACTCGATGAGAAAGAAGAATGAATTCGGAAACGTGTGGTATAGCATGCTGTATCGACCCACATACACACAAGAGGCCGTTGCCGATCTTCGAGAGTCGCTGTTGCATGCCGATGATGGGGAAATTAAAGTTTATTGGGAGGACGAATGGCGCATGGGCGACCGCGAGAAACACTGGTCTGGTCTCGAAAACGTGCAACACGAAACCATCCAAAGGTTTGGCAACACCTCTCGAGAAGAAAGCGTAATTTTGAAGGAAATAGCTGAAAATGCAAAGAAAGAATTTCAGAGATTGCGTCAGATAGACGAACAAGCCGAGAAGATTGGTCTGTGAGGGGTAGAACGCGGTCTCACCAACACACTCATCACATTTTGTAAATACCTAGTTTCTTTAATAAGATACATGTACATTTTTTTTCTCCATGGGACGTTGGTTGGCAACTAAACGACATGAAATTTAAATTTCGCCGATTTGCCATGGCTCGTGTGCTGAGAGACCCACAATATCTGGCCTCATCGACTCCAACGGCTGCTAGGTCGAACCAATACAGGATCCGTGGAGAGCCGGCAAAATATTGCCCACACTTCGTCCTCTAAAATCCACGGCATTTAGTAATACCAATGTTTTCCTACCCGAAGTTGCTTTCCATGGAAGACCCAAACCGTCCGATCAGCACCAGGTTTCTTCTAGATTTTATGCAACACCATTCCTAATTCAGTGCAACAACTGGTTCTTGGTCATTAAGCTTTAGTTTTTCCAGCAGTTCTATGGTCTTTCTCTGCTCATCTTGAGAATGCCCTTCGGAAGACAGAGTCTCCTTCTACGGTATCCCACTTCTAGATCCACAAATCTTTTCTTTCTCAGGTACTTTTTGTCAGATAGAGCCATCTTTGCTCGTTTAGCACTTCTTGATTCTTATTGTGTACAGCTTTCGCGTTAACCAAAGAAGAAAAAAACGAAAATATCGCTGTACAACGAACAGAGAGACAGCGACATGCACTAGAATCAGGAAAGAAAGTATTTACCACCAAGTACGAATTTCTTGGGTCACAAATCATCCAAGGTGAAAGTAGTAAATATCCAATTAGTTTTACCTGCAGCTTTCTTGGGGAATCTCCAAGTGCGCTAAAAAAAAAAACACGGAGCAGAAACGTCCCGCACGCTTTAGTGGAATATTTTTGTTGCGTTACGAGTCGTATATAAGGCAGATACGACAGGGTCAAGTACTCAACAAGGCCTCTGGAAATTTATTTGTTTATTTGTTTGTATCGCACCAAGAAGCTAGTGACAATAAGACTAGGCTCTCTCACTCGATCAGTACTTGGTTAACATGAACAGCACCAGTGCTTTTGACCAAATATACGACTTCAAAGGCCCCTTTGGGTTTATGCATGCACCCATCGAGCCGGAGGCCATCATTACGAAAAGGGACTCTCTTCTGCCATACATGACCGATGGTATTCTGGCCCTAGCTGCTCCCGTTGTTGGCTACTGGTTGTTCTCTCTGTACTTCCACTTGACTGACGTCTTCCATTTGGCTGAGAAATACAGAATCCACCCTAGCGACGAGATTGCTTCTAGAAACAAGGCTGGCCGTATCGAGGTTTTCTTGGAAGTTATCTTCCAACACATCATCCAGACCACCGTTGGTCTTATGTTCCATTATTTTGATGATGAGCCATCAACTGGGTTTGAACACAGGGACATGTGGCGTTGGAGACAACAAGCACCTGCTGCTATCCCTGATGAGTTCATCTACTACGGTTACATGTACGGCTTTTCCTTTTTGAAGATCACTGTTGGGTTTTTGATCATCGACACTTGGCAATACTGGTTGCACAGATTGATGCACTTGAACAGGGAGCTATACAAGAGATTTCACTCCAGACACCACCGTCTGTATGTTCCATACGCTTACGGTGCTCTGTACAATGCTCCACTAGAGGGTTTCTTGCTAGACACCTTAGGAACTGGTATTGCTATGGTTTTGACTGGCTTGACCCACAGAGAAGAGATTATCTTGTTTACCTTCGCCACTTTGAAGACTGTTGACGACCACTGTGGGTACGCTCTTCCATGGGACCCATTCCAATTCATCTTCCCAAATAACGCAGTCTACCACGATATCCACCACCAAAACTGGGGTATCAAGACCAACTTCGCTCAGCCATTCTTCATCTTCTGGGACACCTTATTGGGAACCCAATTCAAAGGCTTTGAAGAGTACCAAAAGCAGCAGAGACGTGTCACCATTGACAAGTACAAGGAGTTTGTCAAGGAAAGAGAAGTTGAGAGAAAGAAGAATCTAGAGAAGTTGAGATCCGATACAAAGAAGGTTAAATAATTGATTTAGTTGGACTTTTTTTTGGAATGTTATTTATATAGATGTATGGGAGGTTCAGAAAGGATTTAGTAAGTGTTTCCAATGGCCCTTCGCGATTGAGAAGGACATATGAAATGATGCCCAGTCCAACACTGCTTTTTTCCTCACAACGGATCACAGATAGAAACCTATTATGATATTTAATTACAACTCTAAGTAGAGCTGTGTATAGACGATAAAACAAACGATATTTACTATAAAATTATTATTGCTAACTTCTAGCGCCAGTGGGCTGTTAATCTTTACATGGCATCGTACACTGAATATAAAATTGGATATTTATTATGGAAGTTCGAGGAGACGATTAGTATCGATCGCTATGGTTAACCCCTTCTGCTATTAAATAGACTCCTCAAGAGTCTTGTTTAACTTTTGTAGCTTAGATGCAATACTCAAATCAACGGTCTTGTCTGCGATCTCAACGATCAAACCACCCTGGATTTCTGGCTTGACGACATTTTCCAACTTCAGAGTCTTACCTTGTCCGACTAATGAGGATTGAGCCAGTGCCTTCTCCAGTCTCTTGAAAGACCTGCCATCTAACTGCTGAGCTGTAGTCACAGTTCCGTTGACCAGTCCGTTGTACGCATCTGTTAATATTCCAAATTGTTGCCCAACTTTTGGCAAAAGACCCAATCTGTTGTTTTCAGCCAATACCTTCAGTAGATTTACAACTGACAAATCTAGTCCAGCCTCAGCCTTTGTGATAGTCTCCACAACAACAGATCTGTCTCGAGAGGATAGCGCAGGGTTGGCAATTATATCCTTCAATTTTGGGTCTTGCTCCACCAATTGGGATATTCTGACCAGCGATTTCGATGCTGCATCGACTGAAGTAGTCTTTGAGGAAGCTGTAAAAAGAGCAGAGGCGTATGTTCCATCCAAGCCAAATAGCTGAACAGGAGGCCTAATACCAGCCTTTGCGCTGGAGGCTAAAGAACGGGAAAAAACTCTGCTCAACATTGTTCTCATGGAAGCTTTCAATTGAATGCAAGTAGAGCGTTATCTTCTACAGAAAATATCACTTCAATCCTTTTTCTTTAGCAATGATCTTACCAAAACACTCTCGGTTGTTACGGGGCGAAATCGACCGTATATGTTGCAAAGGAGTTATAGTGTGTGTATCTTAAACCTCTCTGTTTGGCTCAACATCAATTCTCAGATACAATTGGCTGTACATCATGTGACATAATTCCGGGAAAAGGTTCTTCCAAGAAGCATGTGACCATCCTTTGCAGCTCTTTGTATATTGATAGGTATGGGTTTACAGGAAGTATTTGACAAAAGTGGTCCTTTGCCTTCTGTGACGGTCTTGGAATGTTTTAGTCGCGGTTTCTTCGAATCTATTAGGAACGGATTTTTTCATAAGATTATCGTTCTTTTCTTCAAGAGATTGTCAAGGTTCTGGTTGGGTTTACCTTATTCTGTGTTTTAATTCTAACAGCACGTCGTACAATATGAGTTAGTTTATTATATACAACTGATCATATTTACCATCTTTACATTCTACCAAAATATGTATAACTTGGAGAGAGCTAAAATAAAAATTACATTAAATCTTCATACAAGGATCTAAACATTTATATGCTTTTTAACGCTCACTTAACATATGGTTTCTAGTTTTATAATTTGAAACTTGGCAGAACTATACGCGTTAATTATTTACACGTGATCAGTTCCGTATATAGTAGATTTTTCCAAAACAAGCTACTCCTCTAGGTTTTCATGAAAATTTGAGATGAGATGCGATGAGATGAAGAAGTGTACCAGATTTTGAATATATCACAGGTAAAGACTATGACTTTACCGTAAGAGAAACACATCTTTTTATCGTACATATACATTGCAATTATGGCGAAAGGATTAGCAGAACAAATTGCAGACATTGCAAACCAACCAGTCCAGAAGGATTTTGACATTGAGGATGAGGATATTTTCCAACACAGGGCCTCAAGCGACGAAGATAATGATATAAGTGATGATGACGAGCTATCCAAGGCTCATTATGTTGATGTAGGTAAATCTAAAATACGGAAGCAGGAAAACGTAAAATTAGGCGATAAATATGAGGGGACTAAAGGTTCAAGAGAAGATGTTTTTGATGGTACCGTTAACGACGCAAATATGTCCAATACATCTGATGAGGATGGTATTCAATCTAGTGGAAGCGAAGATGTGGATAGCGAAGATGATAGTGCTGTGTCTCTACCATCAGATTCGGAAATAAGCAATGCTGGAGAAAGCGATGAAGAAGCTGAAAGTGAGGAACAAGAAGCTTCTGACTCAAATGACACTGAGATCAAGAGAGAAAAATTGATGAAACTAGTCCAAAATGAAACTAAACAAGGTATGAAAAAGCTTTCAGAAACAACACGGAAAGACGCTGCTAAAGGATTTGCAATCATGGAACAAAACCGCCTGTTTGACGCTATTATCGATTCAAGAATAAAGCTTCAAAAAGCCATGAATGCAACGAACTCGCTGCCACTGACAAAACAGTCTTGGGAACATTATATGGACTCTGAGAATGTTGAAGATTTGTTGAAGGACACCAAAAACCTTTTGCATAAGGTGTTGAATCAAGTTTTGGAATTCAGACATGAGTTTCAACAAGGGGACTCAATATCCCAAAATAAGCGAGAATATAGCCAGAAAAGAAAGTTTAAAGAATTACAAGACGAAACAAATGAATTAGATGACGAGTTACTTGAGTATAGAAATGTTGTTTTAAATAAATGGTCATTAAAAGTTGATTCGGCTTCAGGAAAATCTGCGTTAGCTGGAAACAAATTTAAGACCATTAATCAATCCGCTGATGTACAAGTGGAAAACCAACTTGCTGATATGTCAAGATTAATCAAGAGAACAACTCTCAATAGAAGAGGTGCATTGCCTTTGCGGTTTAGAGAGGATTTTGATGGTAAACTTCTATCAGAGTATGCAACCGAAGCAAAGCAGGCAGATGATGAGGATGAGGACGATGATGTTGATATTCAAAAAAACTACGATCCAAGAAGAAAAGATAATACCGCACTAGACACAACAAATAATCCATATATTTTTGATGATGAAGACTTCTATAGAGTTCTATTGAATGATTTAGTTGATAAGAAGATGACAGCAGCGCAAAATATTCAGGGAAATGCAACTACGGTTGCCATCATGTCCAAAATGAATAACAAAATGAAGAAGAATATTGACACCAAAGCGTCGAAGGGTAGAAAGCTTAACTTCACAATTCAGGCACAAATTGCTAACTTTGAATCTCCAATCAATTCTGGTTACAAATGGAATGATGAACAGATAGATGAATTTTTTGCCGGCTTATTTGGACAAAAAGTCAATTTCGAAGAGGATGATGAAGTACCTGATGAAGAAAACAATGATTCCAAACAAGTCGATTCAGCAATCAAAAATGATGAGATCAGAATATTTGGTTAGAATATTTTTAGAACAATTTATAGATATAACTTCTTGACAATAATCACTTTTGGTCTTACCTGGATAGATCGCATTTGGTCACATGATGCTTAATCAATATTTGTATGTATATCCTTCAGTGCTACAAAATGGTTAATGCTGATAATATTTGCTGAGGTATGCAACTGTGGCACTCACAAAATCAATATGGATTTTTTACTCCGTCCAATTAGTGATGGATCAAAACCCATTATTCAATTACATCCTGAACCTGTTTTTGTAATTAAGTCGAAACTAACTGGCTGCTCTTCCAGATCAAAAGAAAGCCTCCAGCTGGAAGCAGGTAAGAAAATATTTATAAACGTATGCCAGGATTCACAAGTTCCAATTCCTGATATTGAATTTACTCCAAATGTTGTTTATCCCCTAATTATGAACAATCAATGGGAGATTCCAATAATAACAACTTCATTGAGAGAAGATCAAGATAAAAAAGGTGCTATTTGTTATGTTTGCGACTGTTGTATCAACCCAACTTGCACAAAATGGGTGGCACAAGATCTCCAATTGAAGGAAATACTAATTGAATGGTGCTTGGAATCATGTGAGCTACGAGAATCTATAGAGATTTCGAGAGATAGTGTTGCATTCCCTAAGATGAAAAAAAAAGGTGATGCAATTCCTGCGCTCGATATTTTATCAGAAGACTTGAAAACTGATTACAAGAATGAAATATCCAGCATTTTGAAAGAAGAGAACGAACCTTCCTCTATTATCAAAATGAAAAACCAACTGTCAATGGACGAAAAAAATGACCCACTACTTGGCAACAATCATACACAAGACCTTCCTCCTCTTATACCAGTAGATAGTACAAAAAGCAGGAAGCCTTTAATTGAGGAGATAGACACTTTGACATTGAAGGAACAGACAAAGGCAGTGCCAAAACGTATAATGAGAGTCTTAAATTATGATGTGAGCATGCGAAAAACAAACGACACTTCAATATATAAACTACGATTGGAAATTAAGAGTGAGATTGAGAGAGGTTCAGATTACAGATTAGATTACTCTGTAAAGGATAACTCACTCTCATTAACTAACCTAAACAGCAATGAGTATGAACAAAAAATTTTAAAAATTCCCTTACCAGATATCTTCAGTCTGGAGGATGTCAACAAAATGAAATCGTTTTTTTCCGTTAATGAACGTAAACTAATTCTTTTTTTATAAAGTATTGCATATTTTGTATTCATAAGAAACATATTAAACTATAAAAGCTTCATCCGGTGATGCAATTTTGAAAATATCTATAATTTTAAAACATAACATAAATCGTCAAAGAATATTCTTAAAGGATTGGAATCACCTTCAGTTAGGAGGGAATGCTAAATTCTCTCTGTAAGCGACATATTCACTATCTGCATAGCCTAAAACTTCTTCTATCTGGTGACTTTGTAAACCCTTAATTTGCAAAATTTCGTTACTAGTATAGTTGCATCTTGCTCTTCCCACAATTTTCAATTGGGATTCAGGATCTAATTCACCATTTTTTAGCCGCTTGCCCAGTTTCAAATCTACACATTCTGATTCATGGAAATTCCCTTCAATTCCAAGAATTCCTGCTGGTAACAACCCTGCTTTATTTTTTCTTGTTAAGGCAGAATATGCTCCTTGGTCAATAATCACAGCACCGTTGGTGACCAGTCCGTGAAGCAGCCAAAAATCTCTAGTTTTGAGATTATGCTTGTCATCATTTCCAATAAAAGTTGTGTGTAAGGGGACATTTAACTTCTTCAAGGTTTCATATTCCTCTTTTTGCAGCTCATGCACATCTTTTTCATCATAAAAGTGTCTCTGTTTGTCAACATCTTGGGTTTGGATATATTCAACAATTCTAGATATATTTGAAGGAGTATCGCTTTTCATGATGATTGTGTGCACACCCGCATTAGTAGCCAGATCTGCTGCAATCAATTTCGTATCCATCCCACCAGTTCCAACGTCAGAGCCTCCACTAGTAGTTTTAACACCAGGTAGACCCAAGGAAAGATCTGGAACTATTAAAATTGGCTTGGCATCTGGGTTAGTTCTTGGATTATCTGTATATAAACAATCAACATCTGTTAACAAAAACAAATAATCTGCATGAATTAAACCAGCTGTTATGGCTGACAACGTATCATTATCACCAAATTTGATTTCGTTAATTGAAAGTGTATCATTTTCATTCACAATTGGGACCACTCCCATGTTAATCAATGAATTAATGGTATTCTGAGCATTCTTATACTGAGTCCAGTCAAGTATATCCTTTCTTGTAATTAATATTTGGGCAATTCTTTGATCGAATTCCGAAAATAGTCCATCCCAGCGCCCAATTAGCCTTCCCTGTCCAACAGCAGCTATCGCTTGCTGTTCTGCAAGATGCTTTGGACGCTTGTCCAAGTTCATTGTCCTTAATCCAACAGCAATTCCACCACTAGAAACGATAATAATCTTATGCCCCATTCTCCTTAAATGGACGACAGTTTCAACAATCAAAGACATAATGGATAGCTTTGGTTCCTTTGTTTTCTCATCCACTAAGGATGAAGATCCTAGTTTCAATACAATTGTGAACGATTTTCCTGAGTCCATTCTTACGATGTCAAATTCTTACCTATTTTACAGTCTCAAAGTATGCGAGGAGGTTGTAGAAGGTATTTAATATGACCACTTCTTTCTTATAAGGCAAAGTCTAGGGCATTGTCGGATTTATCCAAATCACGTGGTGAATTTGTTTTGAAAATTCATATTTCATTCCAAGTTAACAATTAATAGAAGTTCACATTATCCATGCTTAAGAAAGAGTAATTGCTGGAGAACTGTTTTTTGCCCAATTCTATTGCCTTACAATCTCTCCATTTATATGATTTGGATACCATATTTATGAAGAATGAATATATATGATGATGTTATAGATGCGACTGTCGTATCGCACTCCGCAACAGGGCATTTTAGCAGCTCTAAATATGAGCAATTGCTGGTAGTGAGATCTAACATTTTATCCATATTCAGGATATCATCTAGACACAGATTACATCTAGAACATGAATTCAAATTTCATGGAAAAGTGACTGATATTGTTGTTCTTCCCCAGCAAGATACAGAACTAGATGCCTTACTATTATGTACAGGCATCGCAAAATTATCCCTAGTACGATTCGATACACTTTCGAATTCCCTTGAAACGATCAGTTTACATTACTATGAAGAAGAATTTGAGAAGTTATCTTTACTTGAATTGTCACGGACTTCAACATTAAGGGTTGACCAATCGAAAAGTATAATATTATTATTCAATAATGACGTTATAGCGATATTACCAAGAAACTCATTAAAAACTGAAGAAGATGACGAAGAAGACGAAGAAATTGAAGAACTAGTTAATGGAGATAAGAAGCCAGCACATCAGAAAATTAAAACGGATCAACCTCTTCTATATCCTACTTGTATTTTAACTGCAAAATCCTTGAACAAAGAAATTCAAAATGTCATAGATGTTCAATTTATGAACAACTTTTCCAAGCCAACTATATCTATATTATACCAACCGAAGCTTTCATGGACAGGCAATGAAAAGCTGGTCCCTGATCCTACCCACTTTTCTATTTTTACACTGAATGTAAAGCCAGGCAATGCTGAGACAACAGTAAGCTCAACCTTGATCGGAAAAACAAGGAATTTGGCATGGGATTTATACAAACTAATACCAATATTTACCGGTTGTTTAATATTAGGAGCAAACGAATTGGTCTATGCTGACAACACAGGAGCCATACAGAGTGTTATTCAACTAAATTCATTTTCCAAAGAATCGATGAATAATGCAAAAATGATTAATAGGAGAAAACTCGAAGTTATGTTTAATGTTCCAGTACAGAAGTTTTGGTCCGCACCAACTTCAAAATCAGATTCTGAGATATTATTGTTGATGGACACTAACGCCGATGTATATTTCACACAACTGGAAATGGAAGGAAGACTTTTGACTAAATTTGATATTATTAAGCTGCCGATTGTAAATGATATATTTAGAGACAATCTTTGCCCAACATCGATTACGAGATATGGAAAAATAAACTCTAACAACAATTTGAACCTATTTATTAGTTTTGAATCAGGTGACTCCCTTCTAGTAAAGCTCAATAATTTACAATCGGTTTTGGACTTCAGTCTGGAACCAAGCGAGTCTGTAAATATGAAAGTGTACGAAGATGACGATGACGATGACTTATATGGTGATGAATCGAGTAAGAAACCTTCAGATAATGACAAGGATATTCTAGTTGAAACTGTAACTCCATTTGATATTGAGCTTTTAGCAAGGTTACGGAACATTGGTCCGCTGACGTCAATTACGGTTGGGAAGGTATCATCAATAGATCCAAATGTAAAAGGGCTCATAAATCCAAATAAAAGAGAATATTCAATGGTTGCCACGAGCGGCAATGGTACTGGTTCTCATCTTACAGTTGTTCAACCTAGTGTTCAGCCAGACGTTCAGTTGGCCCTTAAGTTTATTAGCATCACCCAAATTTGGAACTTGAAGTTTAAAAAGAAAGACAAATATTTAATAACCACTGATTCAATTAAAGCCAAGAGTGACATTTATGATATTAACAAGAACTTTTCTTTATTCAAAGAAGGTAGATTCAGAAGAGATGCAACAACTGTTTACGTATCTATGTTTGGAAATGATAAGAGAATTGTTCAGGTGACCACAAATCATCTATACCTCTACGATACAAAATTTAGGCGGCTAACCACAATCAAATTTGAATTTGAAATAGTACATGTATCCGTTCGGGATCCCTATATCTTAATCACTGTATCTAGAGGTGATATTAAGATATATGAACTAGACGAAAAACATAAGAAGAAACTATTCCGCGTAGATTTGCCTGATATATTAGGGGAAATGGTGATTACTTCGGGTCTAATTCTTAAAAGTGACATGTGTAATGAATTTCTTCAGCTGAAGGATCCAAACGAGGAACAGCTGCTGTTTACCTTTGTAACAGCTGATAATCAAATCATCTTCTTCACCAAAGATCACAATGATAAAATATTTCAGTTGAATGGCATCGACAAACTTAATGAGACTCTGTACATTAGTACATATCAGTTACCCGATGAGATTGTCCCCGACCCTTCCATTAAACAAGTA
This sequence comes from Hagleromyces aurorensis, assembly GCA_030705145.1. Classification (NCBI taxonomy): domain Eukaryota; kingdom Fungi; phylum Ascomycota; class Saccharomycetes; order Saccharomycetales; family Saccharomycetaceae; genus Hagleromyces; species Hagleromyces aurorensis. Next base: position 12,387 of record JANIWU010000032.1, on the reverse strand, counting down.
ATGATTAATAAGCTTGGGTCGAAAGTGAAAGATGAGTATTTAACCATCTTAACATTTGGTGGTGAGATATACCAATATGAGAAATCAAGCCGGAGGCATAGTAGATTTTTGAGGAATGTTTCAAAATATGATTTGAGCATCACTGGGGCACAAGAAAATGCCTATGCGAAAGGTGTTAGCTCGATCGAGAGAATTATGCATTATGTTCCGGAATATAATGGGTACTCAGTGATTTTTGTAACTGGGAGCGTGCCTTATGTTATCATTAAAGAAGATGACTCCTCTCCAAAAATATTCAGGTTTACTACAATTCCTCTAGTTTCGATGTCACCGTGGGGTAAAAATTCAATCATGTGCGTTGACGATATAAAAAATGCAAGAGTTTATACATTAGATGTTAATGGCATCTATTATGGGAACAAACTGCCATTAAAAAAGGTCACTGTGAGCGATATAATGGAAAACTATATGACTCTAACTAGAATCACGTATCATGAGAGATCACAAATGTATGTTGTTGCATATGCGAAGACAATTGAGTACGATGCATTAGCGGAAGATGGTGAATTACTGGTGGGATACAACAAGAATGTACCAAATGCTAAATCCTTCAAAAGTGGTGTCTTACTTTTGAATCCGAAGACGTGGAACGTTATTGACAAAGCGGAATTTGATGATAATTCTTTAATAAATGACATGAGATCAATGCCTATATTGGTTGATTCTAGACATCGCAGAAGGAAGGAATATATTGTTGCTGGTATAACATTTATGGGTACGGAAGATCTCCCACCTGCGGGTGCATTTCATGTTTATGATATAACCGAAGTCGTACCGGAGCCGGGAAAACCAGACACGAATTTTAAATTTAAAGAGATTTTCAAAGAAGAAGTTAGAGGTACAATAAGTTCCATTTGTGATATCAGTGGCAGATTTGTACTAAATCAAAGTCAGAAACTACTGGTAAGAGATATACAAGAGGACAATTCTGTTGTTCCAGTAGCATTTTTGGATACTCCTGTTTACGTTTCAGATGTCAAAAGTTTTGGTAACTTTATCATTGCTGGTGATTCGATGCAAGGTGTACAGTTCATAGGCTTTGATGCCGAACCATACCGAATGATACCTTTGGGAAAGACCATCTCGAAAATACGAACATTAGCATTGGAATTTCTAGTCAATAACGGAGACATGTATTTTGCGGTAACAGACCGCGATGATATATTGCATATTTTTAAATATGCTCCAGATGAACCCAACTCATTGTCTGGCCAAAGATTACTGCACTGTTCCAGTTTCAACTTGCATTCCACAAACACAAGTCTGGCATTATTGCCCAAAAACCAGGAATTCGCACTGGGTAACGAGTTCATATCGTCATATCAGATAGTTGGGACGCAGATAGATGGATCTATCTTTAAAGTTCTGCCACTCGATGAGAATGCATATCGCCGACTGTATGTTCTGCAACAGCAAATAAGCGAAAAAGAGATCCAATTGGCCGGCTTAAATCCGAAAATGGAGAGGCTATCAAACAAATTCCTTCATGAGACTAATTTTCTGCGGCCCATGCTGGATTACAACATTATCAAAAGATTTCTGACCTTGTCAGTGGACAAGCGGAGACAGCTTTCTCAGAAAGTTGGACATAAAGCCCAGTTTAATATCTGGAGAGACCTTATTGAGATAGAATTCTCACTGAGATCGTTGTGCATATAATATATAAACTTTTCCTATAAAATCATATCTATATCTGGTGGTTTGACACCGCTGATCTCGGCTGGAGTACTTTATAGTCGGACTGTCAAATAATTATTTCTATATAGAGAGGCCGGAAGTGGACATAAGAACGAAAACACGAGAAAGGTTCACGAATAAAACATACATTAAGACGACGCCAATTGCGGAACTACATCCATCAAAGTGGTATAATCTGCTAAAGCAATCAGAATGCCGGTTAAAAAGAGGAATGCGGTGAAGAAAAGTGTGTCTTTTTCTGATGATACCACGTTAACGAGACGTAGCCGACAACGAAAAAACGGTTACCAAGATGCTCCACCCGTATACGTTAGAAAGACATTATTAACTGTACCTTGGCATTTGCTGGTGCTGCTCTATTACTTTATCTACATTTCAAAGGACTTTGACATTGTGACAACATTGTACGGCTTAATTCCACTACAAATTGTGTACCTGGCCTTTCAATTCAATAGCGCTACTGTGTACGGCAAAAAGATCATCAGACTGAATATCCCCCTGGTATTAGTCTCTATAATCACAGCTCTATTACTGTCTATTCCTACAGCTTTAATCATTATTCTCTTTGGTGCTTCGTTCTTGGAGAAACTGAGGGAGACCTGGTTGTTGGCGTTGCATTGTTGCTTCCTTGCTTATCCTGCCATCTACTCTGTGATCAATGGTGATTTTAAAGTTGGTCTGTGGAAGAAGTACTTTGTTCTGATTACTTTTGGTGGGTGGCTTAGTTGCATCGTCATCCCATTGGATTGGGATAGAGACTGGCAAACATGGCCAACCCCTGTAGTTGTCGGTTCGTATTTGGGTGCATTTATCGGCTACACAGTTGGATCATATATAAAATAAGTCATAAAGAATATTTAAAGGATAGATACTAGCAAACTAGGAATATGGACAACATTTCGACCAAGCTTTTCATGTGTGGGCTTTTGAAAAGTTATCATAACGCCCGCGGGATGAACTGAGACTGTAAAAGTACTTTTCCAGGTCCCTTCATTTCGTAGTAAGTAGCAACTCTTGAAGGCCATAGTATTGATAAAATACTGGATAATGGCTGCCGCAGGGCCTGTGGAAGGTATTTGTAGAAGCCACTCCCAACTGATCCATTCAATATTTGCTGCCGAACCCTGACGAATGGATCGTGGCCAAGTAATGAGCCTGAATCTAGTAAGATCTTCTCGTCCTGCGCCAAATTAATCTGGAATATAGGACCATTACTAACCAAAGCAACAACCCCATAACCAATCAGTGTAGAATCACCCTTCATAGTCAGGTCTCCACTGTAACATAGAATCGATTCGCTAAAGTTCTTAAGGTAAAATCCCTGTTTGTAATCATCAATCTCGAGTTGAACAACATTCGCGGATGCAGCAGGCATTGCCATTATTATATTCACAGAATGGTCTCCCGTGTTAAGTTTAGTAAGTTTAGATCTGCTGTCGTGCACTTGGCTTAGGAAAGGTTGCAAGCCATGTTGATTTGACGTGATAGCGTTAATCCTCTCCAGGTTCCCATACAGAACACTATTCCCAGGCATCTTAATTGCAATTGAGCCTGGTAGCGCAATAAATTCTGGTCTTTCTACAAATACTCCTCGCCCTGTCCCCAGCTTCTTCCTAGTAAAATCGGAAATGGTAATGCCGCTCGTTGAATAATGAGTCTTTGTCAAAAGTTGCGGCAACCATCTTAAGGTAATTGTTCTATTTGCTGTACTAATTAACATAGTAGGTGTTAGTAATGATACAAGAAAACTATACTTTCCTTTGTTGACTATTTGTCGCATTGCCGGCAGATCGAAATGCCTTTACGCAGATAGCCGAATATTTATGCTCTAATATATTAGACCGGCTTACAACCTCTGTGCTCCAATGAAGACGTAGAAACTTACTAGAGAAAAGAGTAACTTACTTACTAACTTAAATATTAATAATTATTTTGTTCCTGTGGGATAATCCTGATGTATTTAATGAAAAATAATCCATTTTGGTTGCTCTGCGTTTAAACTGTTACAGCACCTGCTACAGTGTACGGTATATAGAGCTATATATATCATTGAAGTTCGCTTCATTAATACCAAACGTCCCTGGATTTTGTACTTCGTAATGTTTTCTCTGTTTGTAAAAATCTGACTTAATCAAGGACTCTGATATGCCTTGTAGCTTGGCACTACATTTAGATAAACTTACGGAGTCCATTTCAATAAAACAATTTGGAGTTTTGATAGCTGTCTCGTTTTTTGTCGTTACACTAGACATGGCGATATTCTCTTTCACATCCATATAGGCAGAGTATTCTATCATAGTGGAAATTTTAGCCATGAGGTTGCTGATTTTCTGAGAACCAATTCTTCTATTCTTTGAATAATCATGTAAAAGCATCAGAATCTTTCTCAGAAGAAGTATCAACATCTGTGATATATTAGTAACTTCATTCTTAACAGGCTCTCCCAGATCATCAAAAGTTTTCATAGCGAGAAAGCTAGACCCACGGTTACATCTTTGGTATAAGCCCAGGATAAACTGACAAACGTTATCCAATGTGATAAAAGACTTATTGGCAAATGTAAATTCGTAACCTGCAAACCGGGCATTTGCTAAGTTGGAAAAAATGTAAAATAGTGTTTCTTGCAGCAGTTGTAACAGCTCTCTTAGGTATTCGTCCATCTTTTGTTTATCGTTAAGCCTCTCGTATTGAATTAGCATATAATAATTCAAGAACAAAATAGCATTTCTATAGAGGATTGCATCTACAACGTTGTGGATAAATGCTGCTTTTGTCATTGATTTGCTTATTTGATCTTGAAGTCTAACCTTGAACATATCGCGAAGCGCTATCACCTTGTGCATGGATATCAAAGCATTTTTAGTATGAAGATATTTTATGAATTCAGACTCAAAGCTCAATAAATTGATATCATTCTTCAGAAGTGGGTCTATTATCGTAAAGTTGTTCATTTCACGTTCTGTCACGTAAATAGGAACTTCACCACAAAAGAAATGCCTCCAGAAGTAGTTCTTGTAAACAAAATTCCACAGTAAAATTGTCAGTTGGTTTTTCTTTTCATGATTTAATGACAAGTGACGCGCCAAGGTTATATCCTCGTCACCGTCAAATGTATCGTTATCAGTATTATCAGAGATGCTTTGGTAATATTTCCACAATGCAATCAACTTCAAAGCTTCTATGTTGTATAGTCTGTTGTCACGTTTGTAAAATTCGGCAATTATAACTAATAAATTCGAGATTAGCTGCTGATTCCATTCTTTTAATATTGCCAAAAGAGCAACTTGATTCTCCTTCAAAGGAATCAGCACTGAAGAGGACATAGATTCATAAGCCAGTAACAAACATATATCGACAAGCCCGATATTGATGAGTTGATCAAAATGTAGCTTGTTAGGAGAAAAAATTGGTTCTCTACCAAATAACTCCTCAACATGACTGATCAGCTCGGCCGGTTTTAAAATTGGTATCAGAGAGTGAGTCTCAACTACTATTTCGGTATATCGGTTTATTATATCAATCGTTTGGCCTCTAAATGGGAATCTTAGTAGTTGATCGCTTTTTACAAGATTAGAATCTTTCAACGCCGATTTTTTCAAATTGTTAAGTTGTTCTGGGAACGTTCTTAACACTATACCATTAAAGTCGCTGTAAAACTGACCTAGAAATGGGTCCCGCATAGATAGATATCTCAGATTGAATATGCTATTTGGTGAATCTTTCAGTGGTAAAAGACTCATCAAGCTATCCGAATCTCTCAAATTGAAAACAGTAAATATTTTTGACGGCTCCAAAAATTCCGGTTCGACATCTTTATATTCATTCACAACGTATTTGGAGTTTGTCTTTGTTAAATTGATCAAGTTGTCAGTCGTTTTTGGTCTCTTATTGTTCCCAAGTTCCGCGCCATCGTCATAGTCTCGCTTACTACTATGAGATCGTAGATCTATCCCTACTTTCGTACCCGTCAATTCCTGAAGTTCAAGTAACCTTGTTTTCAAAAATTCCATCTCTTTTTGAAGTACTTCCTCTTGTGTATAAGGCGACTTCAAAAAATCAAAAATGGCTGGACCTTGAACCCAGTGCCATTGTACCCCGGAACCACTTGTTAGTGATGATTCTCTAGCATCGTAATTTATCGCCGTTCTAGGAATGAATTGAACAGTTTCAATCGACACTGGCGGCACCTTTTGCTGTTGCGCGTTAAGTTTCTGCATTTTCCTATTATGCTCCCTAATCTGGTCCAAGGAAGTGAGTTCTGAGCTGTTGAGTGTTAAACTTTGTTCTCTGATCTTTGAACCACTTGAGTTAGCTCTGCTGGGACTTTCGTTATACGATGTTGTCTGAACAAATTGACCGGGAACATCAGGATAAAAACAATCTGATTTCCCATTCTTCATACAATTGCCACAAATAGGCTTGACTCTATCACATCCTATCTTCCTTCTGCGACATTGGACACATGCCGGTGGCTTTTTCATCTTCCTTCCGCGCATATCTATTTCACTGTGCATCGCTACTTGGAAGTTTGTCTAGAAGTTTGATTGTAGTGCTGATTTATGCGCGAAGTGGTGAAGGATGACTGATCAATTGTTAATTGTGCAATGCGTCCTATCGTATACCGTAAAATATCTGAATTTTTCTTTCCTAGTATGAAATCCCTCCTGTACTATCAGCGTCAGCAACCGCTTAAGTCCAGGGTTGTTTAAATGTATCCTAGTACTCAACCTGTGCTGGGCACCCGCGTGAAGTGGAATGTGCTAAAAATGAAAAAAAAATAAGAGTTTAGTTTTCGCGGCCAATAAAGAAAGCGAGTAAGGTAACCAACGGTCTCGCTAACAGTTTCGATGCCGATCTCAACCCAATAACGGTTATCTTTAATTTATTTTGATTTGTTTTATCCACTGTACACTTCTCTGTTATTGCAACAGTTTTCGTCGATTATAAAACGTTGTAAAAGCTTTCACTGCCTTCTAAAACGTGACTATCACGTTCTTTAAAATTTCTGAGAGTATTTAGTATAGAATCTATAGAGCCACAATAACTTGACAATATCGTTCCTAAGTCCTCAATTCTTCCTCATAATTCTACAAATTTTAAAATTTTTAAAGTTCGTCGTGTCCTTTAGCGTAGCGAGAGTCTTTGTTAATTCCGACAGGGACGGTTTCAACCTCTCCAGTGGCGACAATTCTGACGTCCTCCAAAGGCTTGTCTCTTGAATCTCTAGGAACATTTTCAATGTAATGGACAATATCCATACCGTCAATAACCTCACCGAACACGACATGTCTACCATCCAACCAAGGTGTTTCCACAGTTGTAATAAAAAATTGGGATCCATTTGTGTCTGGACCTCTATTTGCCATAGATAATCTACCTGGTTTGTCATGTTTTAGTGAGAAGTCTTCATCTTCAAAGGTATTGCCGTAAATCGATTTACCACCAATTCCAGAACCGTGGGTAAAATCCCCACCTTGAATCATAAACTTAGGAATTACTCTATGAAAGATGGAGTCCAAGTAGCCCATTTTAGGATCTTGGGAGATGGTCAATTCATAAAAGTTCTCAACTGTTCTTGGTGCAACACCACCAAATAGCCCAATTGTAATACGACCAATATCTTTGTCGCCATGTTTGATATCAAAGTAAACCTTGTGTGTGATATCGGGGTCAGCCACGACCATCGTGACGATGAAAAAGGCTAGGGTAATAATTGATTGGAAAAGCTTCATTGCTTGAAGGTATCGTTTGGATTAGCTTGACAACTCGTTATTTGACACGATGATGCCTTATATGTCTAGTAATAAGTTAGAGTGAATATTTTTCAAATTAATTCTATACGTGTTCTATTTCAACTTTATTGAACCCTAGAAAGCGATTACAGTAGCTTGCTAAAATGCACGTGATTTTTGATCAATTAGACTAGCAGACTTCAAGACGCATCCCTCACTATACTCTTACTCTGAGTTCGACACAGATGTTGATGGAGTTTGATGGGTAATCTGAACCAAATATCAAATTAGTTTGGGCCGCATAACATGAAAGATACATTAATGATATTATGTTGTAGTTTATCTATGATCAGAAGCATAAACTTCGCAAATTATAACCGAACAAAAATTATTATCATATATACTCAGGAGTGGATTTGACACTCACGAACATCAGCTTATCCATTATTTCCTTAGTTAGTCCATTTTGTCTGGAGTTCGTATTTTGAATATCTAGTTGGGAAGTTGCTGCACCTGTTTGTGCAGTTGTCATTGTTCCAATCGTCGAGAGAGGGCCATTAGTCGTACCTGTTGGTGGGGCACTTGTATTTGGAACTCCCATACCATTTGACGTCCCGCCTGCTGAACAAAGATTGTTTATACTTTTGAATTGGAGTCCTTGTGAAGACTTGAACTCGGTTAGTTTGTTCAGTTGCTCCAGTGTATTGGACAGGTGATAGCTAGTGGACATAACGCGATTTACAACAATCTTGAAAACCGTTGGAGATTGGTACACATTTGCTCCAATGATGTAATATGCTTGTAATGGTTGGATAGTTTCAGCGGATAACCTTTCCTGTTTATATATTACCCAAAAATCAGGTTCTCTGATATATGCCAATACATATTCCACCCCTTTCATTTTTTTTAACTCTCTTTCCAAAGCAGCATGCATTGGGTACCGATGTAATATGTCTCTTCTTATTGGGTCACAATATTCAAATTCCTGTTGATCTGTCAATGCAGAGGTCCCTGAATTCATAGCGGTCTTCATCGTGCCATTTGTAATTTCATCATTTTGTTGGTGGTTCATGTCACCATCTATATTACTCGGCTGAGGTACAGGTATCTGTGAGAACTGCCGTTGCATTTTTATGACTTGGTTATTTGAAGTTTTGTTGAAAAATGGTGATTCTGTAAAGTACTCAAGAACATTGTCAGTTCGAAGCCCAAATGCTTGTATCCATTCCGGTGATTTCCACTGTAATTCATCTAAGGGTGTATTCATCTCAAAGCTTTAATTCTCTTATATATGGATGTATTTATCTCCGGCAACAGAAGCGTTCAGAGAATACTCAGGGTTGTTTAGCTTTTGGAGAACTTTGGTGCAGCTCTCTATACCTTCATTAATATGTTTCGTAAAAAAATATGAAGCGAATTTAATAAATCTGTACTTGTTCAAATTAGATTTACGAAACAACAGTCGTTTCACACTTATAAACCAAATTCTGGCAAAGCTAACGATTAGCTTACTCATTAGAGATTTAGAGGGCTTAATGATAGGACGCCGCCTTTTTTCTACTGGCCCAATTTTGCTTAGGGCGAATATCAATCTAAGAATCGTTCCGAAACCAACAACAGATATTCCAGATGTTACAACGTTTCTCCAGAAAATCGGCAGAAAATGTGAAGAACATTCAGAACTTTACGAGAATAACTGGCAATCACTTTTTGCTTGGGACTCTAAGGTATTGAAAGAGAAAGGTGTAAGTGTTCAACAAAGAAAATACATTTTAGCGCAAGTTGAAAAGCTTAGGAAGAATGAGCCAATTAAAGAGTTGAAGAAGGGCAAGAAGGGCTTTTTTGGCGGCGAACGGAAATATAAAGAAAACTTTGCGAAGTGGAAAGCTGAACAGCGAAATGCCTCAGCTTGAAGTCGCAGTTTTGTCGATATTGAGCTAATTTGCATCCTCACTCCATGTACATATATATATTATATACTAAAATTCATAAAACGTCATGCAATTTAACTCCTTATCTAACTCTGACTCCTATGACTGTGTAGTATGACCATTTTCCAGAAATATTCTTAATCTTTCGCTTAAAGTATCTGCTTCTTCCCTCATTTTATCTGCTGAGCGTGCGTGTCGTTCACTGTCTGGTTTCGCGAATTGTTTCCTTCCTTCTCTACCACCAACATCTAGGTACTCATTTCTCCGTTGTTCCCATGACTGAAACTTCCAGTTGTCGATCTTATCGTATATTTTATCACCATAGTTATTAACCCTGTACCTAGGTATTATATGAGTATGGAGATGGGGAACAGTTTGACCCGCCTCGGGGCCATCTTGAATAGCGATGTTAAGCGAGTCTGCATTAAACTGCCATTTAATAAATTTGTGAATCAATTGTAGTGTTTGAAAGTAATCTTCAGATTCTTCTTTAGTTAAGTCACTCAAGCTACAGACTTGAGTTCTAAAAGGAACTATCAAAACATGACCAGGTACTATTGGTTTTAAATTCACCAAAGCATACGAATATTTAGAACGGTAAAATACTTGTTCAGTAACAACAAATTTACTGAAATAGACTGGTTTAGACATAGTAATTGGTTGTTTTGAGAGAATAACATCAAAGAAGCGATGTAGAGATGGTCGGTGTTTTGTTTTTCGGAGCGGAAACCATAACTTATTTCGCTTTTCATGCTTGTATTAGAAAAATATTTAGGGGAACTAGTGTATGTCAAAAGTATTTGATTCATAGTTTTTAAAAGGTGATATACTACTTCTAATTCTAACTTTTCTCTTTAAGAATTCAGGTCAAGAGTTCAAACAAATTATGATGCCAAATCTGATCGAATATTGATTTGTTAAAATATGTATAAAAGATAGTCTGGCAAAAATCAAACAACTAATTTCATTAAGCCTGGAACTAGCTCTCAGTAGTTCATATATATGCTACCATCTTGATCTTCAAATGCAGAAATAAGGTCATTAACGTCGTCACTATTCATATCCCAACCTATCCTTGATGATATACTTATATTCTTTAGGCAAGGTAACCGATTTTCCATAATTGCAATAGTAAAATCGTCTGGATGGATTTTTGAAGATAAGCCTAAAGCACCACTTGACTCCAAATAAATAGTTCTCAGAGGTCTTGGTATTATTAATTCTGATAATAAATTCTCCGAGAATGCCCATTTAGAAGTGTAATCGACCATCAACTGAAGCGTTAACAAATTTGAACAATAACGAAAAACATGATCCAAAGAATTATCACTTAATGCCGGCATCGGATAATAAAAGTAAAGATTGGTTAAGTTATCCCCAATTTGCGATAATAAGTTGTAGATAGCATTTTCGTCCACTTGCGGACAATAAGAAAACTCCAGAGTCTTTATTGTGCGCGGCCAAAATGTGTCTCTAACAAACTCGTTAGTTATTCCCCCGCTCAACTTCAAATACTGCAGGTTTTCGGGCCAAACAATCTCTCGAAACCCACTACAGTCTATTGAGCTTCGAGGGAAGGAAAGATGGGTTAATTTCTGGAAATTTTTTATAGCTAAAAACAAATCTTTCAATTTCACGGTTTCTGAGACTAGACCCAAGTCAAGATACCTTAGTTGGTGACATCCTTTCAGCGATATCAAAGGAGCATACCCAAAACTCGTTTGTGGTGCGGTAAACTTCTCTAAGTGCAATGAGCATCTCCTTAATAGTTTTGAAACAAAGGAATTTTTGCCACTTTGCAATATTGTTGACAGGTCTAATTCTACCACATAGTCTCCTAATTTTCTCTTCCTATTTGCTATTATAGCATCCACAAAAGATGTAAAGTTCTTGCTCGAAAGTCTTGGATGGTTATATACCATTGGTAAGCATATCAAATACCACATCTTACAAACAAGCATAAATTTTGGATCGAGTTTCTCACCACAAAACTGTAATATTTTATATTGTAATTCCCAAGGCAAAATCATCTCCTCGTGGCTTTCTTCGAAAGATTGGACAACTCCTCCTAACGCCTCCTTCATCTGTTGGTTCATCCTCATTTCCTTTAGTTTTGCGTTGGTTGTTGCCCCAAATTTATCATCGTTTTTCACTTTGGCATCATTTAATCCATTGAGTTCATCTATAATATCAACTTTTAAGCTCATTTCCCCCATATAGGATGAGTCTTCATCCGACTTGCCGATGCTCTTGACGAATCCTTGTCCGCCAACATATTTTCGATAGGGGGCTTTAGACTTCTTCGGTCTAGACTTATTAGCCATAATATGAGACTTTATTCCTGTAATTAGATATATTCATCAAATATACTGATCTTTCCTGTAGATGTACTGGAGTATCAACTTCTATATCTGCTATTTTAGCTTTACAATATAAAACAAAAAAAGGAAAATTGGAAGCCAAATAGATGAGAGATGGAACGATTGTATGAAAAAATGTTTTGACTACGTTTCAGTAACCTACTGTTTTCTCTTGTTTCGAGTAACTTCTAGAGAGAATAAGAGCTTCTAAGTTTATTATCCTTAAGGTTTGGATGTCGCTGAAACTTCGCATTGAATATCTTAATAACTAGGAAGTGTACTGAGTAATGATGACAGGGGGCAAGGTTCTAAAATAATCAAAAAAAACAAATGTTCTAACTGAGGTTCGAACTCAGGACCTTTGCCGTGTGAAGGCAACGTGATAGCCACTACACTATTAGAACTAGTACCAGTCTAGGATTGTTGTAGACTAAACATAGATTGACTACTACCACTAGTCACGAGAACGCAGAACCTGACATTCGGAGAGCCGAAGCACTAACGATGACAGTAATGAGGTTGAGGTTCAGAGAGAGAACCTCCACCTTAGCTGCAACACATCCGGAGATGTGGAACAAGTTATTAGGAAGATTAATGATAATTGCA